>OZ018393.1:20987547-21069708 GCA_963969525.1 Ontholestes murinus
GTACGGCGCAAGGTCTGGTGAGTATAATGGATGGTCCATCAAATCCTATTCAACCTCCAGAAACTTCTGGTGGGTTATTAAACCTGTGTGTGGCCTCGCGTTTTATAGTGGAACATAACATCCTTATGATTTGGATCTTCTGAAGTAAAACAGTAAAATATAACGATTTTTCTCGGTTTGCTTTTCTATCTTTCGACCACTGCTTTACGACTTAAGACTGCAAAAAGAGCAGCAAAAGATATCGTTGCCTCAGATGGGGCGCTTCTAGGCCACCTTCTCCTTCTGCCAACCACAATTCAATGCGGCAGGGGAAACCCATGTACGGGTTGATCCTACCGTGGGCCATGTACGTACGATGCTTCAAGCATGCTGCGCGATTCACCTGAATGTGTTCTACAACTAATCTGTCAACGTCCAAAATACTGTTGTCTGCATTACTTTTAGCATTACGAAGAAGCTGGAGAAGGAATTTTGCGGACTTCTTGAGCCAACGGAACCGAGTAGTACCGAATTGTTTGGCCTGAGCACACCGACCGATACTTCTATTGAAATGCCTGAATGGAAGTGTTATCCGGAACAGTCCCTGTTGTCATATACATCATCGAGAAGGCCGAAGCCTACTGGGCACAGAAGAAAGCCGGCGACAAGGGAGCGGTAAAGGCAAAGGCACATGGTAGATTTTTGTCTAAAAAGCATAAGAGATGGGGAGCTGTCGTGTTTAATGACTAGGTTTTTAGAGTGGTAAAGAGCTTACTAAAAAATGTTATTAGCTTAAGTTTCGTCAGGATTCCATCCTAACACCTACTTGATAAATTATAAAAGACGGTAGGAAGAGATTTACAATTCTTCTAGATTTAATTCGTACAAAAATATTTAAACCTAATATTTCAATTATTTTTCTAAATTGATTGAAGATTATTGTGCAACACTGTTCCATTATAAAATTTTATTTTGATGTTTGTAATTAATATACTTCATAAAGCCATGAATTAGTCCATTATATTATCAAAATTATTCCTATCTACTTTGAATGCTAATTAGTATTAGGGATACGTGGATTTAAAAATTTCACACTACTTTAGGAACCTTAGATTTCAGATATACCTAGAGATCTTCGATTTCAGTTGGCGGATCTAATATCTGATCTGCAGACATAATAATGATTTGCGACTGCTTTTATATTATGTTTTTGTTTTTGTAGAAACGACCACAACTCGATGCGATTTAAACGTTTTCTTCTTGGTAACTTTTTCATTTGGTTGTTTCCGTTTTTAGTATCAAAGAGACAATAGTGTACATGATTGATTAATTAGTATTAATATATTAGTATTTAATATTGATGGTAAAAAAATCACTAATTTCGGATCACAATTATAATTTATTTGTATTTTTAGACAGTTTAAGCTGAAATTGGAACATATATTATAAATAATAATAATAAATTATAATAAGTTTTAAGGCGAAAATTGAACTAATAACTTATAGTAAATAGCGCAAGTTTAAAGCTTCTGAAATTTAATTTTTAAATTTATATAAACAAAGATTAAGATAAAATCTTACACAATACATTATTTTAGATTATGTTAGGATGTTTTCTAAACACTACCAGCCTTCTTTCCTATACCATAAATGTCTCAACCTATGTTATATTTACCTATTTTACCTATGCACAATACTATAAGAGACCACTTGAATGTTCAAGTATAAATTTTTATAATATCTTTCTAAATCATTAATCAGGTTCAAAATTTTCGCCTGCTATACGCTCTACAAATGGAGAACACTGCGTAAGCAATTATTAACAATCCCAATGCGAATAACGAATAATACGTATACATCATATACGTAGGCAAATTTTGTAATATATAAAGAGATAGAATAACCTCATCGTGAAGGATATGAACTTCGTCGAAGTATAGAATTGGAACCATTATATTTGGAACGTCGCTGTAAAATCTGAAACATTGTATACATTATATATTTTTAGTATATCTATTTAAAAATAATAAAGTAATGGGTCTAAAAAATATGATGGTAATTAATATGCATACAATTGTACTATTTGTAATTTTAAAAATGACAATAACAATAACATTCATATCCTAATAAAATTATTATTATATTAATATTGAATTGATGGTTACATAATGAAACTCCATAACACATTGAAATAAAACAACACAGTTTCACATTTATTTTTCATCAGATGAGGCAGATTAATTCCGCACTGTGTGGTGAAGATGTTGCAGTGTTAACAATAAATGCGAAGCACTCTCAATTGTGTTGTTTTATTTCAATGTATTATATTAATTAGTAATCTATAATTACCCTATTCCGTCGTATGGTTCCAGCAACATACTAACTTGAGCACGGGCTGCATAACTGAATGTAACGCCGGTAGCCTAGATTAAGGAAAAACTTGAATATATCTGATTATATTTTTTCATAAATATTCTTACAGGTTCGAGAATCAAAAAGAATTCGTGTTTATCTTTGTCTGGTTTCATGCCACTAATGGTAGTCGTATAATATGGATCAGCGTTGTAGAAATGAGGTAAAGATGCAAATGTAGGGGAATTTTTGGAGCATAGGGATAAGTTCAGTACACCATTCGGCATACATCCATCTTCAGAACAGTAACATCTATTTTCTGGTAGTTGATCTCCTGATAAATAGATAACGTAAACAAAACTTTTTCATTTAGGAAATGAAGAAACTAAATCATCCTATTGAAATAAAAATGTAAGAAAATTTCCTAATAGATATATCAAGGTGCTAAAATTACAGCATTAAATTAATACATTTGAAATACGGAATACTAAAGTTGTTTTAGAACCAAATAAAACTTGTAATAATGTACATAATAATACTTTACTTAATTATCTATACTAATACATATATGTATGTATATTATTTAGTTAACAAAAATATTATTTTGAACTCACCATTATCAAATATATATTTTGAGGTATACCGATAACCCTTGATGCCTTGTATTTCAACGTCAGAATCATAATCAAATCTAGCGGATGTACAAATATCGGTAATAAAAAGTTCAATGTAATCCAGTTTTCTATTTCTCGGATAAAATTCCGACGACGAACCTCGATATTTACTGCATTCACCTCTGTAAAAAGTACTCGAGTTGCTGTAGCCGTATTCAAGCATTTTACCAAAATTTTCGCCAGATCCAACATAGGAATTAAAAGCTTCGCCTAATTGGCTACTATTTTTCTAAAAATAAATAACAAGTACCCTACATTAAGTAATAATATTTATTATACAATAATTAACTTACGTGCATTAAATATCCAAATCGTTCTTCAATTTTCTCATTCGTCATATATGATAACGACCTTGCAATGTCCAAAAGGTTGTCTTCGTAGCCTTTAAATAGAAGCTCATTTATCGTATGGCTCATAGTAACGCTTGATAGTGATGATAGTGTAAGTGATTTCAGCGTCTTTTCGAAAGAACCTGCGAATCTTGATCTGTATGCCGCTGCCTGTAATTTAAAAATAATTCTCACTCAAAATTAAATCAATAAAATATAACATAGTGAAAAGAGTAACTACGTTTATTGTTTAGGTTTTATATCTGGTGACTGGCGATAACCTTTTGGTGCCTATTTTTGATCCGATTTGAATAAATAAAGTAAAATCAAATTAAATTATTTATAAAAGGCGACAACTTAAACTGAACTGGTATTTTTTCTTGCATCTAGGTTTTGACAGAACACAATCAAAGTCGAGAATTTGAGGAATTTATGGAAAAATGAAAAAAAAAAACAAGTACCCATACTAAACAATAAGCAGAGCCTATTCTAAATGTCTAAAGTGACTAAGTGAATATTTGATAGTCTGACAAATTGTCAAAACAGTATCAGTCATTAGTACAATAATGCAATGATAAAGCACTAACGGTTTTTTGTCAGTTACCAGGTATAACACTTGCCATTTAATATGTAATATTAATAAAATATGTCGTTTTTAAATGTACTCAAAATAAATTTAGAAATTGTAACAATTATAAAAATTAGTTTATTTTCACCTTTAATGTAATTGATATAATAAATCGAAACTCGTATCATAAGGCTGAATTGAAAGTATGACACAGCAAAAGGGTTTATCTTTTCCAAAGTTTAATGCATGTTAAAAGCATGAAGTCTATGAATGACCTTCGCTATAGATAAGTGACAGGGCAATGATTGCCCATGCAAAAAATGCAGATTGCATAAATAAAAACAACGCTCGTTTAAAGATAACACCCGAATAACTTTAATATTTACTGTTGAAGTGTGATTACTCAATATAAAAATATAATCAGGAAGTAAAAATAACTCTTATAATATTGATAATTGATGTAACACTTTTTAAACCACATATTTTTATAATATTCTATTTGACTTTTTTAATATTCCACTAGTGCAACTGTTTGATCTGTTGACTGTTAAGTGATGACAATTACCAACCGACAGTTTATAGCTATCGATTGGCCGCTGATTGTTGTCAATTGACAGATGATGTTTGGAATATGATATATGAGAGATTACAGTTAACAAGTAATAATTGACTAATGGCTGATGACTATTGATAAATGACAATTGACAATCAACAGTTGACAGTTGATAATTGACAGATGATGTTTAGTTATTTATATATTATAGTATTACAGTAATAGTTGACAAATACAAGCTAATAATTTATAATCTAATGTTTATAAATGAGTAATTGCAGCTGATAGTTGACATATGAGACATAACAATTAATATATGAAAGGATTACAGTTGACAACTAGATATTAAAAAATGTAAATTGAATGACGTATGGCAATTGATAGAAGAAGACATTACGATTAACAATAACCAACGACAAATGACAGCTGACTGTATACAACCGACATTTGATAGTTCGCACAATATTTGATATACGTAGAGATAACTGTTCAAAATTGTCAGTTGATAGCTATTAACTATTAACAGATGACAAATGCTAACCGACAGTTCATAGGCGTCAATTGGAAATTTATAGCTGACAATTGACAGATGATGTATGGCAGTTGGTAGATAAAAAGATACCGTTGACAGCAGCAATTAAAAAAGTTGCAAGCGACATTTTATAATTCAGATTTAAAAATTGTTAATTAAAAGACGACATGTAGCATTTGATATATAAGTGTTGTCATTTATAATTTGATAATTAACCAAAAATAGGTGTCATTTGACAGCTGAAAGATGACATATGATAATTGATAGATTAAGAAATTACAGTAGACAATTATTATTGACAATTCACAACCAACAGTTAATAGCTGTCATTTGAGAAATTGACATCGATAGTTAACAGTTGATAATTTGCAGATGACGTTTGTCAATTAATATATCGGAGTATTTCAGTTGACATACCATATAACATTTACATATAACATACCAATAACATACGATTTATAATGGGATTGCCGTTGAGAGGTAACAGTTAAGAAATGCCAATTAACAACCGACAGTTGACATATGATTTAAAACCGACAGTTTATAGATGAGAATTCTGATAGTTGGCAGATGATATTTGGCATTTGATATATGAGAGGATACACTTAAGAAGTAGTAACTGACAAATGAGAGGTTACTGTTGGCAAATAACAATTGACAATCGACAGTTTATTAATGACATTGATAGTTGACAATGGAATTGACCTATGACGTTTGGCATTTGATATATTAGATTATTACAGTTGACACTAATAGTTGACCAATAAATTCTGGCAATTTATAACCGAATGTTTATATATGAGTATTCGTAGCTACTATTTGACAAAGAACACATAACGTTTAATATATGAGAAGATTACAGTTGACAGCTAACTTTTGAAAAATAAAAATTGAAAATCGACAGTTGATAGGTAACAATTGACAACTGATATTTGACAGATAACGTATGGCAATTCATAGAAGAGGGCATTACGATTGACAATAACCAATGACAAATGACATCTTATTGTTTACAACTGATGAGAATTTAAAGTTCATAGTTGACATTCGATGAATAACATTTAATATACGTAGGAATTACAGTTGATTATTGTCAGCTGACAGCTGACTATTAACAGAGGACAATTACCAACCGATAGTTATAGGTGTCAATTGGTCATTGATAGTTGACAATTGATCGATGATATGTGACAGTTGGCAGATAAGAAGATTACAGTTGACAGTATAAATTAATGTATCGTTTAATATATAATTGTTGTCATTTCTTCGCCTGAAGAAGCCACAGTGTGGCGAAACAATTGTTGCGAGTTTAATGCAATAAAGTGTTTTTGAAAATTTATAAAGTGTTTTTTACTTTAACGTCTAAAAAGTGAATATGAATTTTCAACTAATAACAGCCTCATCAATTAATATAATTGTTGTCAAATTAAAATTGACAAGCAACAGTTGAAAGGTGTCATTTGACAGCTGACAGATGATATATGATAATTGATAGTTTAAGAAATTACAGTAGACAATTAAGACCTGACTGTTGATAGATAACGATTGACAACCGATAGTTTATAGATGAGAATTCTGATAGTTGACAGATGATGTTTGGCAATAGATATATAAGAGGATGCCATTTACAAGTAATAACTGAGAAATGACAGGTGGCTATTGGTAAATTACTATTGATAGTTTGTAAATGACAGCTGATAGTTGACAATGGACAGATGACGTTTGTTAATTGATATACTAGAGTATTACAGTTGACACTAATTCTTGACAAATAAAAATTGATAATTTTCAACCGAATGTTTATAAATAAGTAATCGCAGCTTATTGTTGACATATGACACATAATATTTAATATATGAGATGGTTACAGTTGACAGCTAACCATTTAAAAAATGAAAATTAAAAAGCGACAATTGATAGGTGGTAATCGATATCTGATAGTTACCATGCTTTGAATTGATAGATTAGGACATTACGATTGACAATAACTATTGACAAATGACAGCTGACTTTTTACTATAGACAGTTTATGAACGACAGTTGATAGTTGACATAAGACACATTATATTTGATATACGTAGAGGAACCAATTGACAATTGTCAGCTATCATCTGACTAATAACAGATGACAATTGCAACACTTATGAACTGTGTCAATTGGCCACTGATAGTGGACAATTGACAGATGATGTATGGCAGTTACCACAAAGGAAGTGTAGAGTTGAATCAGAAAATTTTAATTGAAAGACGACATGTGACTTTTGATATATAACTTGTTATGTTTCATAATGTTGATTTTATTTTTAGTCGTCCGACACGTGTTTCCATGATCAATTTCAAAGTGCGAACTAATTCAATTTATTCCTTAGAATTTGTCAATTATAATTGAGTTCAGATTGCTTTAAATAATGCGTTCATCCAAGAAAAATCAAATCTGTTTTATTGATTGAAATGTTACTGATAGTAACTTTGATTTTAGTGGTGATCTTTAAAAAGCAAAACCCTTTAAACATCCGTTATTAATTTAATTACATAGAAGATCTATTATAGGCATTGAATGAAAAATAAAAAAAAAATATTCAGTGACTATATTATGGATTATCATGTAGTAACAATTGCAACCATCATCATCAGATATATTAATTAATATTTCATTTTTTTACAAATTTATTTCAATTTCAATATAGAAATATGCTAATAAATATTATTATAATAAATTATTTATTTTATAAGGCCCTTCAATTTAATCAAAACATATTATTCCGTATTTTTTAGTGTTACCATTCATAATGATTTTAAGCAACTTGCAAAACTATATTTATCTCTAATCAGTTTTGCAAGCGAATGGCAAAGTTACAAGGAATTTGCAAGACAATTTTATTTCGCGACATTGAAAATCCGAATATCGTCACATAGCTGACGTTTGTTTTCCTCATTAGTAAAGTACATTATGTATGTTGATGATTAGCATTATATACTGTAATTAACACTATATTTAAGCTGTCGTTAAATAGATTTAAATAATACGTATTTACATAATTTCATATTCATTATAAGGAAGTGATCTTGACGATATATGATGTTACAGCTTCGTTAAATAAGGGGGTTTCTATTTATGTATTGAGAATAGAAAGAATAAACAAATGAATTTTAATAATTAGAAAAACACGAAAACATTTCGTAAATCTACAATGAGTCTTACTAAGACTACAGAACAAATCACTTTTTGAAACAAATACTTCTCTGGCTAATACCTCGACAGACATTGAATGATACAAAAGTAATTTGTATGTTAAACAGCTTGTGAGTGGATAAGGTATGACAAATGAATTTTTTCAAAAATATTTTTATTGCTTTTAAAAATAATCTCAATTTGCATGCGATTGAACTACTCTTCAAAGCATTTTGTCCAGGCAGAAGATTATTTCTAAAACATGCGTTTTGAAGGCCTCAAGCGCTTCTTTGGGCGATGAAAATCGTTGTCCATGGCATGGACTCCATGCAGTATATTTTTAATTACTGGGAACAAGAAAAAGTAGTCTGGGCTGTAAGGTGGATGACTCATCAATTCGATCTTTTCTGTGTCTAAATACTCGTTTGTTGCATGTGACGTGCTGAGCTCGCATTGTAATGATGCAAACTGATTCGTCGTTTCGGGTTGGTTTCTTTAAATTTTCCGAAAACTTCAGACAAACAAATGGTCGTATACAACACTGAATGAAAGATCTTTTGATTTTGGAGGGCCAGTTGCCACATGACCGGTTTTCGTGAATAAAAACGCCACCATTTGCTTGTTAAGGCTTCGAGAACGAATAACTTTTTATGGCTTTACTTTACATTGAAACACCCAAATTGCCGATTGGCCTTTTCTTTTTAACAGATTCGCATAAATTCTTGAGTTTTCACCTGTATACAGCTTTGGATGCACCACAGTTGTATTTTAAAATCATTTTACGGGACTAACCGACACGAGCATATTTTTTTGAGCACGAACAAACAACTTCCATACACACAAAATCGTATGTCTTATACTAATGCTTAAATATCTCTCGATTTTGTAATATATCATATGACGATATTTTTTTTTTGCACAACGACTGATTTTGGGCAATCTTCTTTAACTTCGTCTGTGAGAAAACTACGTCTACGTTTGAATTCAGTATACCAGCGATATACTGCGACTGTTGATGGCGCTTCATCGCCAAAAGTTAATTTCAGTTGATTGATGCCCACTTTTTGAGTTAATCCACGACTAAAATCATAACAAATGCACTCTTCTTTAGTCCACGACTAAAATCATAATAAATTAAAGGTCGAATTCTTTTGGTAGTTAATTCAATCTTTGGCCTAGATGAAATTTTCAACTTACGGTTAATAACACAAATAGTGCACGCCAAAACGGTTTGAGTATGTATAACGTCAAATATGTCAAACTTTACGATGACATAATCAGATATCAACTGGAAATGCCAGTGTTACAAAAATAGCAACCCTCTTATAAAACAATAAGATGATAGAATAATAAAATTTAATTTATTAATCTATAATACACCGAACTTTCAAATGGAATTTTTTTCAAAAGAGTTGAATATTCATATCTCTGTGATAGGTATACGTTACCTTGTACATTATGTATAATCAGTACGCTTGTTTGAAACTATGGACTGCATATAAATGAAGAATATTCAAGTCGTCGAATAATTGTAGGCCATGGCTTTGGCATAGAAACATCATTCATGTAAATGAGAAAGATTAAGAGTCCTAGATTTGTCTCTCGAGAGTTACTGCTATACTTAGATGTATGTATTTTTATTTAATTTAATGAAATAGGAGCTGTAATTTCAGTTTTTACTATAATAATCTAAGGCGATTTTTTTGGAAATAAATAATTTTACTCAGTTATGTATTAACCATTTTTTCGATGACCCTTTGCCATCTTTCGGGTAATATAATGGATGTCATTCTCAAAGAACTACTGATTTTTGTCAGCACAAAAATGAAGCAAGTGCTATTAGACACTATTGTCTGAATTTAAAGAGTTTTGCAAAAATCGAAACAAGTAGTAGTCGGACGGCACAATGTCTGGTGAGTATAGTGGATGGTCCATCAAATCCCATCAGCAACTTCATTAAACTTGGGTGTTGTCTCGCGTTGTCATGGTGTAACACAACACCCTTGCGATTTGCTAATTCCGACTGTCTTTCCTTGAAGAATTCATTAAATTTGTCCAATTAGAGACAGTATACAATCGTACTGATGGCTATGAAAATAGCTTGAAATACACGACGCCTTTATAATCCCACAAAACTGACAGCATTACCTTCTTTTGATAGATATTTACTTTCGAAGTGGTTGCAGCTTGTTCACCTTGTACACCATAATCATTTTGTCACGACATTGTCGTAAACTATCCATTTCTCAAAACCAGAGTTTGAGAAATTGATTAGTTTCATTGTTTATGCGCTTTGTTAAATGCATTTCTTTGAGTTCATGTGAAACACAAATATCTTACACATCCCTGCTTGTGTAAATTTCTTTCCACCGTCGTTTGAGAAAGGTTTAATATATCTGCAACCTCTCAAGTCATGTAACGTCGGTTTGCTTTGATTAATGCATTAATTTTATCACCTTTGGCTTCAACTGGCCTTCTTGAACGTGGCAGATCTTTGACATTTAAATTTTCGTCCTAAAGTTCTGTTAACCAATAATTACCATACACAACACATTTTATGGGCTTGCGTTGCATTTTCCTCTTTTCTGAAGTGAAAAATTAAAACATATTGATATTCTTCGGTTGCTTTTCCATTTTTCAACCACTGAATTGATTCACTTACTTTTTTTAATAACAATTGTAGTGTCTCCTGTCAAATGGTATTTTAGTTAGATGATTAGGCTGAAGATAATTGGTTAAAAATACAAATGCAGACATCTACTGCTCGGAACCGAAATAATTTAAAACCAAACTCAATATTAAGTTTCCTTAAAGTACGATGAATTAATTACCCCTTTTAACCAGTAGTACAACTTTATTTTATGAATTATATTTTTAATTAAAATGCGTTGTTTTGTTTTACTTACTCCTAAATATCAACAAAAAGATCATAATTTAACCTTGTTTCTGGGTGGGTAATTTCCTTAATCTAGAAGTGTCCTTATGAGCTTTATAAATAGAAACATATATTAGCAATTGAGAAAAACAAATTTGTACCACTTACGAAACTATTAAGAGTTGAAATTTAAATATAAATAATGACAAGATAAGAAAATCAAGGTTAAGGAAATACTTTCAAATAGTCTTCCCATCCTCGTCTTTCTCTCTCCATTTATAATAAAAAAAGTTAGTATAGGCATTGAATAAAACATCTACTCCTCCCAAACTTAAGTAGTGTTGCAAATATTAAAATTATTTAATTTATTTTGGTGACGTAGCGTTTAAAATAAATATTTTTACTTTCCCTATATAGTATATGTATATACAAAATATCCGTTTTGAGGTCCCCTGAGACCATTCCTCTAATTTCTGGAAAAAACATTTTTGTGTCTTTGTGTATGTCCGTCGGTGGGCGCTGTATCTCAAATATGAACAATCCTATTGGGATGAAACTTTAAACTTAAGGTTGTATTGTTAAAAACTGGAACTGAAAAGATTTTGATGGACATTCATAACCCGGAAGTGGATGTTTACTCGAGGCATTTTTTTGTTTTGATTTTTCTAAATATGAAAAATATTCCAAAATATTCCAAACAAAATTTAAAGAGAATGAGAAAATAAACAGTTTTATTAAAACATGTTAAAAATTCATAATTTTGATATTTTTTGTAGAGGCCACCTACCTACCATACATATTCATAATACTCGTAACTTTAAATACTAATCGTTGATGATTTTGCTGCTTAAAAACAATAAAACCTTGTATGTAATAAAAAATAAAGCATAATCCAAATTTAAGTTTAAATAGAAATGACCTTCGATAGCTAATCTTATCTAAGCTTAATTTAAAGGCTTTCCATGTATCATGTATGTTGTATGATGGCTGTCGTAAGCAGCATTGACATGTATGTTTTGCGGCAACGTACGACATTCAACAAAAAAAATGTCCTGCGAATGGGAAAAAGTGCAACGCGTATGAACGATTAAATCATTTTGCAAATGTAAGAAACGCGACTGGACGTGGAACTCAATTCGGACATTCAAACGTACAAAACAAAAACACTAAACAAAGATAGTTTAAATCAGATAACACAAGGTATGTGCATGAAAATAATACAGACGAGAACAAACACAACAAGCATTAGGTGTATAGATACTCCGAAAAAGGTACTACTTTCAGTTAGATTAAATGGAAAGAATATCGACATGCTATACGATCCAGGTGCAGCATATTCAGTGATGGGCAGAAGACTATGGACACAAATTGGTTCACCAAAATTGAAACCTACACGTAACTTGATTGAATACACGGATCTTGAAATAAAAACTCTTGGTATAACTAAAGTTAACATTGAAGCATTTATCAAAAATCAAGTTCCAAAGGTGTATCTAGTTGATGGGAACGATTTTCCATTGTTTGGTTTAGCTTGGCGTCTAAAATTTAAAATGATAATGTCAACAGGAGCAAAAATATGTCATACTAAGGAAAATACGGTAAAAACGGAACAAGTAGACGATGCAGAGATCCAACAAATTCTCAAAAATCATCAAGAACTTTTTAATGGAAAGTTAGGTTCAATAAACGGACACAGTGTAAATATTCATATTGACCCACAGGTAACACCTAAGGCTTTTTGACCCCGACCGGTACCTATCGCATTACAGGAACAAGTAGATGCAGAACTCAAACGTTTACAAACAGAGGGTATTCTCGAACCAGTAATAGCTGTAATAGCGGTTAAGTCAAATGGCAATATACGAATTTGTGGCGATTTTCGTGTAACTGTCAATCCACATGTATAACGAAACGATTACCCGATTCTTTGTTTTGAAGACATAATGTCTAAACTAGCAGGTGGTCAACAATTTACAAAAATAGATCTACGAGATGCTTACTTACAACTCAACGTGCATCCAGAATCGAGAAAGTACTTGTTCATATCAGCACATCAGGGATATTTTAGTTACAAAAGGTTCGCTCCATCATTCTTTCAACGAACAGTGGATATTATACTATCGAGAATTGATGGAACAATTTGTTATCTTGATGAGATTCTCATAATAACTCCAAATATAACAGAACACATACAACGAGTACAACAATTATTAAAACGATTAACGAACTCAGAAATTAAAACACATCAATCAAAATGTTTTCTTAGGACATCAAATCGACAAGGAAGGACTCCATCCAAAGGATGAAAACATTAAAGCAATAAATGAAATGCCAACTCCAACAAACGTAACTGAATTACGATCATTTTTAGGATCTATTATCTATTACTTATTATAACAAATTTATACTGAATCTGCACGTAAAATGCGATTCGTTACATCGATTACTTAAAATTGGACTAAGCAAGATAACGAAATTTTCACAAAACTCAAGAAACAACTAACATCTACGGATACATTAGTACATTATGACCCATCAATAGAAATATACCTCACAACAGACGCTTTAGAAAAAGGCTTAGGAGCAGTATTATTTCACAAAGATGGCAATAATGTGTTTAGGCCAATATAAATCCAGAACTCTGACTGATGTCGAATTTAGATATGCAACAATTGATAAGGAAGCACTTGCTATCATATTTGCGGTAACAAAAATTCATCAATATCTTTATGGTAGACATTTTACTTAACAGATTACAAACCATTAGAAATAATTTTTAGTGAACATCGGAATATATCCAAAATAGCAAGTAACAGACTTCTTAGATGGACTATGATTTTAAACAATTACGATTATACAATTTCATATCATCCAGGAAAAGATAACGCTCCAGCAGACGTATTATCAAGATTACCACTTAATGATTTCGAGTTAACAGAGAACGAAAAAGTAGGTTTACCAAGAAGAGGACACTTAAGATTAAATAAATTTCCAATATCAAAACGAACTATGCATGATAAAACAGCAAGTGATCAAACATTAAGACAAGTAAAAAAAAATATTACATCATATTGGCCAGATAAAAGGTATTTAAGGCCCGAACTTTTACCATTTTTTTGAGAGAGAGACGAGCTCTCGGTTAAAGAAAATATTGTGTTATGGAAAGGAAGAATATATTCCGGCAGCACTACAAAAAGGAGTATTAGACATGCTGCATGACGGACACCCAGGTATGTGTGCTATGCAATCAATGGCAATAATGCATGTGTATTGGCGGAATATCGATAAGGACATTGTCGAGTATTCTCAAAAATGTACATCGTGTCAAAGTTCCAAACATGGAAGTACCACTTTATCCATGGTATGCTCTACCAATCCCATGGTCACGTATTCATATCGATTTCGTGGGACCTTTTGAAAATAAAATGTTTTCAATTGTAATAAATACATTTACACGATGGTTGGAAGTTATACCCATGAAAAGTATAACTACCGAGAAAACAATAAAAGCACTACGTGATACATTCGCTAGACTTAGATTTCCAAAATTTATTGTATCAGACAATGGACCTCAGTTAACGTCAAAAGATTTTGAGAGCTTTTGTAAAACGAACGGCATAAAACATATAAAAATAACCCCGTACCATCTAAATTCAAACAGCATAGCTGAACGAGCAGTAAGGACATTCAAAGAATGAACGACTTTAATCTAAGAATAAATCAATTCTTACTAACTCATTGAAATACAATACAGCGATCGACAGGCAAATCTCCCAGTAAACTTATTTATGGTCGATCGTCACGAACAGTATTCGATAATATCAAACCTGATGTGTCAAGAATATGAAACAGCTAAACAGAAAATGTATCATGACAAGAAAGAAGCAACATTTGAAGTCGGACAGACAGTATGGGTAAATAATCCAATAGGTAGAGGATCAATGGTATAATAAAATCATAAAATGTAATCTATTCGTACTTGGTAGAGATAAATAATCAAATAAAACGGAAACATGCAGATCAACTGAGACCAAGGAATCAGGATGTTTCCTTATTCTAACTGGAGATCTTGAATTCAGTGTTATATTTACCAACTTCATCAACCAACAAGTTACTCGACGACGTACCCGACGAGGAACCTATTTAGAAAAAGATGTCTGAGCAGTCCGAATCGAAAACAACGAGTCTGAATGTTGAAGGCGAAAATCTAATAACAGCCAGCCCCAAAGAAATCCCCCACGAAATAGGAAATTGATTAATTTACACACTCAAAAAATGTCTTATTCAAATTTTGTAATTAAAGCTATTGCAAACCACGGCGCGATCAGCTAAAGCTAATATGTATATGTATGGTGGGTGGGTGGCCTCTATCTCACCCTCCAGTCAGTAAAACGTCATCAAAAATTATTTGAAATATTTGTATGAATCAATTAAAAATTGCAATTATTTTGTGTTTGTTAAATTTTACAACTTTTAACTAAAACCTTTGCTTATGTTTTTCTGATTGGTTGGATAAAGACCACCTACCTTACATGAACATGATAATTTTAATTGCTAATAGTTGATAATTTTGCTGTTAAAACTAATAAAATCCTTTATGTATCGTAATAAAAAATAAAACAAAATCAAGATTTAAGTTTAAATATAAATGACTTTCTATAGCTAATCTTATCTTATTTACATTTAAAGTCTGCCCACCTATCATGCATTACATTTTTACTAGTTTACTCACTCACAAATTTATAATTTCTATTGTAATTAAATTTTTGTCTGTGTGTCTGTCGGTGGGTCCTGTATCACAAAAACGAATGATCTTTTTGAGTTGAAACTTTAAACTTAAGGTTTTATCGTTAAACTAAAAAGCTTTTACTGAACACTCATAAACATTAAATTTATATAATAAGTAATTGCAAAGAATCTAAAATTAAGCAAATTGTTAAGAAAGCCTTTTTGCGCAACTCTCAGTGTTTTCCAGAAAAATATAGAGAAAGTACTATGATGGCCACATCACAATTTGTTGGTCTATTTTCATTTTAGAAACTTCCATAGAAATAATAAATAGATTAGGTAAAATGCAAATATTGTAACGGCATTTACATATGGCAAACTGGCCGTAACTTCAAAACAAGACTAAATGAATAATATAGAACTTTCGCGATCCATTTAATTGAGAAGCGTTATTCTTTTGACGAAGATGTACTTGAAATTATTCATTTCGACGAGAAAGGACTAAAAACGATTTAGTCGAGGTGTGAAATTCACAGAGCCAAATCTCGCCCGGACAACGACAACCCCATTATTTACGACTAGGTTCACCTTATATTCTCCTTCTTATTTAATTGTATATACATATGTGTTGTCAAATTACAATAAATAATTGTGGTAAAAAACA
This sequence comes from Ontholestes murinus, assembly GCA_963969525.1. Taxonomy (NCBI): domain Eukaryota; kingdom Metazoa; phylum Arthropoda; class Insecta; order Coleoptera; family Staphylinidae; genus Ontholestes; species Ontholestes murinus. The sequence continues at coordinate 21,003,974 of OZ018393.1, forward strand.
AAGTATATGTTTTATTCAATGCCTGTATTATGAATTATCATGTAGTAAAGGTCGCAACTCTCATCATGGCTAAAATTTGTGTATATTAAAAAAATAGATAACACTAAAATCTTGAAGTAATCATTAAAACATTAATTACTGTACTATAGTCACCGAATTAAAAATTTAGTTATTTAAACAATGTAAAATTTGTGTTTAATTTATGATTGATGATGTATAACAAAGTGCATGCCTCCATCGTAAACGACATAAATAAAAGCATTAAGTCAGTATAAGAGCACGAATTGTTTTATTAATTTTAAATAGATATGCAGGAAACGCAGTTAAACTGTGATCACATCATGGGTCAAACTTGTCAAACTTTGAGATTTTAAGGTCAACTACTAATCAGAGTGATACGGAATCAATAAGGTCATCAAGATCTGGGAAAGGTGGACATCGACAGAACTGTCTGCGTAAATGTGATTAGTAAACTATTGGGCTTGCAATTTAAATATACTAATGACTTTGAAGGAATTAATCGACTTAATAATGAAATATACATATTTAATAAAATGCACATTTTTTTAAGTTTAAATTTTACTTTTGGTTTGTGGCTATATATTAACATGTGTTCAAAACAAATCTGTTATGAATATCGGATTATAATATGACAATAAAGAGTTTACTTGTATTAAGGTTATTATTTAATATATCTGATTCATTATAAAAATATTTTTCTATAATACTGAGGAAACAAATGTATTTTTATGTATATCAAAAAATAATGAAATGAGAATGAGAAACATGTTATCAAAGGTAATGACTGTATGAATTGTTGAAGATAATATTTTCTTGTAAAAGTCAATAGTAATGCCTACGAATATTTGTAGAATGCTTCAAAAAATAATAGCAACTATTTATGTTCAATCCATTTTAATTAATTCAGTAATAAAAATTAAGTGAACAATAAATAAAAGCTCTATTATAGCTTTGCTTATTAAATAGAGAATTAATCAAATAAATCTAATAGACTAGCTGGTCTTCTTGCCATAATCTCAGATGATTCTTTCATAAGTTTTTGTATGATTAATCAGTTGGTTATAAATAATACGAATAAAAGGTGTAAACATAATAGTCAAATTATAATGGTAAAAACTTATTAAAGTCCTTATTAAAACTACAAAACAAATTACTTATTGAAACAATTACTTCTCTGGCTAATACCTCGACAGACATTAAATGATACAAAAGTAATTTCTGTCGAGGTATTAGCAAGAAGAGTAGTTGCTTCAATAAGTAATTGATTTTGTAGTCTTATTAAGACTTATTTGTTGTAGAAAAACTTTCGCTACTTATAAATTATAATAGGCTGTAAGAAGGTAAAATAATTTTTAAAAGTCACTTACTAGAGCTGTTGGATTTATAGTAGTAATAACATCACTTAACGGTTGCGAGCCCTCCTCAACGTATTCATATCTTTCCCTAATCTTAAAACTGACAGTGTTATTCTCCTCGTTGAATACGATGTCAAACTTCTCACGGGTCCTTCGGAAGCGATACGGCCCGACTTCTTGAAAATTTGGTACGACGGTTTTGTCGTGGATATCTTGAGCATTGGTCCAGTTAAACATATATATGTCCATTATTGGCGACGGATCGGTGATTTGCCAGAAGTGGTACGATCTCGTTCCGGGCGTAGGCCTCAGTGCCGTATAGGTTATGTAATCGCGGATTTGTTCTTGGTAAATGCATAGCAGACACGCCAATGCCAGAAAGAGTTGACCAAAAAATAGGTAGAATATTCTGCAGCATGTCAATCCTTTAAACTTATTCATTTTAGAAACCTGGTTTCCTCAAGTACTAGAATTGAGTAAAAAAGAAATTAGATATGATAAAAATATAAGTAGTTGTACGAAGTACCAAAAATTATAAATCTATTAAAAATACAATGCTTTATAAATGTAAAAGTGATCAAATTAGTACGCAAAAATATGATTTTAAATAATAAATAAATTTCAACCGCATATTCATTTTAATAATAAAATATTGCTACAAATCATTAATATTTATTATTTTATTTTTTATTAATTCTTTTTGATAAATACGATTTAAAAACCAAATCAAACTTTTTAAAATTATAAATAGAGATTTATTACAATTACAAGGAAATGACGTCAAGAATTAATAATAATTTTATTAATTTTAAGTTTAATTTTAAATATCTTCTATTATTTAAGAATTTAAGGCAATTTGTATTCAACTAATAGTAAAGTGTGTTATAATATATTATTAAAAAATATAATTGTTTAATTTGAAATAATTCTTACCATTTGTGCAATAGAAATTTTTACTGTTACACTGTTTTATTCATTTTTTTTAAGTGTACTGAAAGTTTTCAAGAATATTTGCGTGATGCTATAAATATGCGGAATAAATTATTCTAAGAAAATATTATTTTTAAATGTTTGCTTGGTGAATATTTAAGTAATACGCAAATTACCAATTATTGTTCATTATAATTTGAATTTTGATAAGACTTAGTCAGGTCATGTTTATCAAATATGGTAAAACAAAACAATACAAAAAGAAAAAATTGAAGATAATACAAAAAGCGAAACTACTTAACGGTATATTTAAACAAACTTTTTGGTAACAAAAAAGCGGCAATTAAAAATTACCCCGTGGTGAAACATTGTGAAATAATAGGTAATTAATTAAAAACACTTGGTTTGTTTCACTAAATTTTATATTGACTCGACTAGTTTCGCTTTTATTTTTCATTTTACTCTTGAAAATGCTGTAAAAAGCGAAACTAGTCGAGCCAATATAAAATTTAGTGAAACAAAGCAAGTGTGAATAAAGTGTTAATAGAAAATATATTAAATTTGTTTAATTAGTGTAATAAGTTTTGCTTGTTGTTTGTTTACGAAGTTATAATCTAAAAAAAATAATTTTATTTAGATGTAATTATGAGAGTATACACATCTATAAATTAAACTTTTATATAGAACACCTAGCCAATGTAAAAATTTGTGATAGTATATTTTTTACACTTTACACAATAGTTAATACTTTTAATAACCGCCAGTGATCTGTAATCCAAACAAACTATCTTATAGTAAATGAAAAGAATAATTTTAAACATGACGCAATTTAAACTTAAAATGTAAAAAATAACATATAAGTTATTCAGTTGACTAAGATCACAATTTTGAATGAAAATAAAAAAATAATAATAAGAAATATTTTGCTTCCCAACTCACTTAGATTAAAAAATTAAACATATGTCATTACTAACACAAATAATTCAATACTTACTAATTTCACAAATGCACTTTTCTTAATTCACAACCAAGCTTAATGAATATTCACATAAAACTGCTCTTATATTCTACTCATGTAACTAGAAGTTTGAATTTAATAATAATGATGAATCAATTAAAATTATGACTGAAGTTATCGTGAGATTATGAAACGAGTTACCAGGGCCGTAACCTCTACATTCATTGAAATAATAACAATTTTTCAGATACGCGGTGGCCAATCATCGTTTCTCAACGGGAAATATTTACGTAATAAATAGTTTCATGAACTTAATGTGGATATCAGTAAATTATACGTATATTGATATAATTATTAATTTCTTGTTACAGTACTACTCTGTTGTGCAACGGTACAATTCTTTTTAAATTTATCGGAGAGTAGACGAAACGTTGATAAAATGGTCTGTTTTCTGGTCATGTTTTGTAACGCTTGCTTCGTTTTCTATTTTTATAATTTTTGGATTATTGATAAGAAAATTTGATAATTGAATTTTGATATTACAACAATTTTAAAAGAAATAATTAAAATGCACAATAGTGTAATTATGTTTGTGGGAACAAAAGGAATAAAAAAATATTCAAAATAAATAAACAATTAACTTTGTTGGTATTACTTTTTATTTACACTTGTAACTATAGTTTCGACAACTTCAGCTTGTCATTATCAAACAATATTGTTTGATAATGACAAGCTGAAGTTGTCGAAACTATAGTTACAAGTGTAAATAAAAAGTGATACCAACAAAGTTAATTGTTTATTTATTTTGAATTTATCAAAATGTATCACGAAGTGAAAGCCTCCACAATTACTTATTTTATAAAAAAATATGTTTCAATGACGTTGTTTAAGTGACATATTTAATGAAAAATTCAGTGTGTGTGTAAGTATGGATTATCACGTAATAAAGATCACGACCATTATCTTTAATAAAAACAGATGAAAATATAGGTTTTAGTTTCTTTGATTAATCCTTTCCGCCATAGTATCAGATTGTAGATATAAAGATGTCATCTTCATCTTGCAATTGTAAGGATTTTACTTACCCTTTGGAAGATATTAGATTCAATATTCTAAGGGAACGCCAAAATGACCAATTCTTAACAAATGCTTCCAAGAGCTTTTACCTATTTACTGAAATAGTTAATTACTTCAACGATGTATTTAATTCTTTTATTAGAGTCTGAATATAGTATAAAAAAATCAAGGTTTTGAATATAAGTAAACGTCCAATAGAAAATTAATTCTCTTTGATGACTTCTGATACAAAAAAAATATTTTTTGCAATTTCTTCCCATGTTGGGTTGGAATTATCTTTCTTTTATTTTATTAAGAGTTTATGTATATAACATTTTTAAGTCTTTTAAAATCTTCTACTGTCGTTCGCCTTATTTAACTCTCCTATGATTCAGCGTTGTTGCAGTACTTACAGTACTCTTTGAATTGTCTATAAAATCAGATATATCAATTTTGAGTATATAAAAAATATCAAACTACAACTTATGTTATACCACGTTCTTCTAAAACTTTGATTATCCTTGGGTGAGTCATGTTAGTGGATTAACAATATTATAACATCCCGCCACATACCGGCGGTCTTCTTCCTCTGGTACCATCTCCATCAAAAGCATAGAAAAACTTACACTAATCGATGGCGGCAGGGGAAAAAATTAAGTTACTCAAACACAGCTAGATGACGATAAATCGAAAAAACAAGGATATACAAGACGATCTGCAAAATCTCAATCATTCTAAAGAAACATCCACAAAGAAACAATTCTTGGACTTCACCTCACACCAGAAATTTTTGCAAAATGTGACTCTCTTATAGTAACTTTTTAATCATAAAAATCAATTAGACAAGGCTCTCTTATACAATATAGAACTCCAACAAATATTCGCTTCGATATTGACTTCATGTACGCGAATACGAAGAAAATGGAAATGGCTATGAAAAACTATTCAATCAACCAACGTGCTTTTACTTAGCGATAACAATGGGAAACATCTAGCGAGCAAATTAAAATCGATAATTGCAAAAAACAATGTAAGCCCGAAGATAACAACAATTTTTAAACCTTATGGGAGATTCTGTGAGGTTATTCAGGACATTCAAAAATTGTGTGAATCATTTAGCAAGGACGACCATGGAAAAGTGTCAAACTGCGCAAAAATATTAGGATGCAGTTGTAGATATTATCTAATATCAAACAAGCAAGAACATAAAAAGATACGGCCTCACACACTCACCATGAGAGACTTGAGAGAAAAAAATGGCGTCAAGCAACGAGGCAGGTTTGATTTTGAGTGTACAAAAATCGTGTAAAAAGTGTAATAACGTGCCGCTATCGGGACCAAAGTGTCAATTGTGTGGTGCGGTATTTCACCCTGGATGCATTAAGTACATTAAAAACTTAAAAATCATTAGTGACAAAGCAGTAATCTGCTGTGAAATTAAAAATAACAGCGATGTGCCAAGTGACCCTGACATGTTGCCAAATAGTGCTGATGAGGTATCGGAAGCAGCGCATCAAGCAGTAGAAATAAGGTACTTAAAAACCATAATTCGGGAAAAGGACTACATAATAAACAGTATGGGAGATAATATTGCATTTCTCAAGGATCAGATAAATGTGTTAAATAAATTACTATTGCAGAATTCTGTAAATACAAAATCCAATGACAATAGCAATAACGACGCGAAGAAATCTTCTCACACTATAGATGTCGCGGAACACAAAAATGTGGATAAAACCATCAATGAAAATCCCAATATCAAAAATACTCTCATTGAGAATAAAAAAACCGATAAAAGTGTATCGCAAAAATTTCGAACAGGGAAGGAGCGTATTAATGCCGAAAAACTTTCCGCCGCGGGATCAATAAACTCAAACATAAATAAAGATAATCAAACTCAAACCATAAGGAATATAACAAAAATATCGGAATCGCAAATCGTAAGAAGCGATAATGGTGAATTGAATCATGTAACACAAACTCCAAGAACACCTGATTCTAATAAAAATAAAAATAAAATTAATATTGGAACTGGCTCAAGTAGCATTATGTTGCCAGTTGCGCCACAATCAAGAGGAAATGAAAAAACAAGAACCCACTGGTACTTTATATCCCGGCTCGACAAATCTGTCACGGCAGAAATGATGGAAAATTTTCTAAATGCTTGTTATCCAGCGAAATATCAGATAGAAAAATTAACACCTAGAAGAGAGGATGCAATATACGCCTCATATAAAATAGGAGTACCATCAGAAGCTAAGAATACTATTGAAAACACAGATACGTGGAACGAGGGAACACTTATAAATAAATTTTATTTTAGTAAAAAGAACAATCGCTCAAATTTTCCACAGGCTTCACTCCAAAATCGCAACACGTAAAATCAAATGTGGATATGAATAACTTATTACTAACATTAAATATAAGAAGCTTGAATACAAAAATTCCTTTACTCGAAGCTTTTATTACGGATAAAAATTGTAAAATAATTTGTTTAACGGAAACTTGGTTAAATGATTATCATATTAAACAAGCAAACATAAATTCGTTTAATTTAATATCAAGTTACTCAAGATTAGCTAATAGAGGAGGTGGTTGCGGAATTTGGGCTACACCAGACCTTAAAATAAGTCCTATAGATTTAAGACATTATTGCGTTGATGGAGATATTGAAATATGTGGAGCGATTTTACACTTAGACAACAAAAAATATACTTTGATTAACATATACAGGCCTTGGGGCGATTTCAATGTCTTCATGAACCAATTAGCCAATGTGTTAGATTACATAAATGCGGAACGTTTAATTCTTACCGGTGATTTTAATATAAATTGTGCGGAAACTAAAACCAAAGAATTTATAGAGTTCAATAATCTAACAGAACAATTTGGCTTAAAGAGTATTGTTACGGATATAACAAGATATAATAAAGATGGAGGAACGCGCATTGATAATGTGTTTGTTAGTAATCACGAACTATTTACAGCAAGTGTATGTGATACATTATTTTCAGACCACCGTGCAATATTTGTCAAATACTCATACGCAAAACAACAACAAGTAAACTCTATAATTTCTCGCCCTATTACCCAGCGCGGAATTATAAATTTCTACAATTATATTGAAGGAATAGACTGGAATTTTATAATAAGTGAAAGCAATTGTGATACACTATTTTGTATGTTTATTACTCGTATAATTAATGGCTATAATATATCGTTTCCAGAAAAACTAACCAAGCGCAAACCTAGAAATATCCAATGGTTTAGTGATGAATTAAGACAAATGCGAAACAATGTACACTTACTGTATGATCTAAAGTTACTGTATAAAACTGATAATTTAAAATCTGCTTATAAAACAGCATTTAGCAATTATAAGTCAGCTATTAGTCAGGCTAAACTAAAAGCAAACTGTAATTATATAAAAAATGCCGGAAATAAACAACGTGCTTATTGGGATCTAATTAAACGAAATGAACATCTTGTAAGAAATGATACAGATATTAGTGCAGATGAATTTAACGATTATTTTTGTAATATACCACATGTATTATTAGGAAAATTAAGTCCACCACCAATCAGTAAAAATAACAGTAATGAAAGGGTAAACAACAATGCACCACATTTTAATTTAGGTGAGGTAAGTTACATGGATGTTCGAGATTCGATAACAAATTTAAAAAGTGGAGACAGTAAAGATATATACAATTTATCTTCGAAACTAATTAAGACTATAAAAGAGCTCATAGTTATTCCTCTAACAAAACTCATTAATATTTGTATTAAAAAGAATTGTTTTCCTAAGTGTTTGAAGTTGTCTCGTGTGGTGCCAGTACACAAGTCAGGAGAAAAATCAGACAAAACAAATTATAGACCCATATCTCTTGCACCAATATTTGCCAAAATTTTTGAATCAGTTATTAAAAAAAAAATCTTAGAACATTTTGAGAAAAACAATCTCTTTAGTAGCTCACAATATGGCTTCAGACAGGGGAAATCGACGGTATCGGCTATAATACAACTAATTGACTCAATTATAGACTCATATGAGAGTAAGAAATATCAATGCTCCATATTTTGTGACCTTAGTAAGGCATTTGACTGCATCTCACATGACATATTACTCCTAAAATTACAACACTACAACTTTAGTAAAAATAGTATAGAGTTTGTGGCATCGTATCTCTCCGATAGACAACAACTCGTGGATATCAATAGCATCAAGTCAAAAACTAAATATGTTACCGTAGGTATTCCTCAAGGGTCCATTCTCGGGCCCTTACTATTTCTAATTTATGTAAATGATTTGGATAAAAGTATGGAGGGTGCTATTACTATGTTTGCTGATGATACCACTCTATCGGCGACAGATGATGACTTGAACAATCTTAAAATAATGTCTTGTGAGATGCAGTCACAAGTTAAAGAGTGGTTTAAAATGAATCATTTAACCATGAATGAAAAAAAAACTTATACCATGTTTTTCAGTATGAAAAAGCTGGATGGTGTAAATAACCCCGAATATGTAAAATTTCTCGGAGTACATTTAGATCCAAATTTACAATGGAATCATCACGTTGATGTCGTAACAAAAAGATTGTCATCAGTTGTTTTTTTGTTACGACAACTGAGATACGAATTGCCTGTTGAAGCACTACTAAGTGCTTATTATGCACTGTTTCACTCAATTATGTCGTATGCCATACTTGCATGGGGCCACTGTCCTGCCTCAAACCGGGTATTTTCTTTGCAAAGAAGAGCTATGCGCATTATTGCTGGACTAAAGTATAGGGACGATTGTAAGTGTATGTTCTCTAAATATGGAATCATTACTTTCCCTGGTGAATATATACTTCAATGTCTGATATACATAAAAACTAACATGTACTTCTATAACACTCATGAAAAAGTACATACTCACGACACGAGAAACAAAAATGCTATTTTAACAAGTCAACACAGACTTCATAAATCCAGGACGGGTACAAGACATTTAGGAATACAATTTTTTAATAAGATCCCAAGAAGTGTTCAAAACCTGCCGCTTAATAAATTCAAACGAAAACTAAAACATTTTCTTGTAAAAAAAACATATTATGATTCAAAAAGTTTTCTAAACGATGCTGACGTTGACAAAATAATATAATATACATTACATTTATATCTTATTTTTAAGTATTGACGTTATTTTAATATGTTTGCGTTCGTATGTTTATGTTACATATATAGTTATTGACCTATTTTAAGTTTATATGAATTATTTCTTTTAATATTACTGTATGAATTTTGCCTGACGTATGTAAGACTAGTTTGTCAAAACATGAATAAATACTTACTTACTTACTTACTTACTTACTTACTTAAATTTTATGATCCTCTAAAGACCACCGTCTGTTGTCCCATTGCCAATGTCGGAAGCAACATTTGTATTGCCTTTGAACAATTTTTTAACATCCTGCAGATATATGCCTTTCAATCTTTTCCGAGAAAACTGTCGCCTCCAATTCGAAAAGGATAAGGTTCCGTGGTTCAATGATAATCTGCGGCAAATGCGGGAGACGCTATTATTATTAAAACAAGCAAGCGAGTACAATTCTGAGTTTGTACCACATTTCAAAAACTATCCCAGAGCTATGTGGTCTCTAATTAAAGGTAATATGTTTAAACCTAGCCTTGCTCTTTGTGACGTAGACTCTAATACTTTTAATGAACACTTGTGTAATATTGGTGAGTGTGTGTTGAACAGTATCCCAAGAAGTAACGCTAGTCCTATTATTATCCTCGCTTCCAGTTGGATAACATTGGGATCACCTTAATTTAAGTTTCAGAAAATAAGTCAAGTAACAGTAAATTATGCCATCCATAGACTCAAGTCACACTGCCGTGACATATACGGATTAAGCACGAACTTGATAAAATATTGCTCTGATCTTATTGTATTCCCACTCACTTCACTGATAAACGAATGTATAATGACAAATACATTCCCTAAATATCTGCAAAGGGCTCAATACAAATAACTTTAGGCCAATATCTCTTTTACCCATTTTATTAAAACTACTAGAAAAGATACTGAACTTACAAATTATAGTCTTTCTAGAGAAAACCAAAATCTTATCAGACCATTAACATGGCATTCGCATGGGGGATCTACGCGGGACGCACGGATATCCTTTGTCGAAGAGATCTATGAAGGATTAGAGAACCGCACTTTATCGGTTGCGACCTTCATGGATCTCAGCAAGGCTGCGTCTATCTGGATTGAGTTTGCCAAGGGTGATCAAATCATTGACCAGAGCACTTAGGCCTCACTAGGCCCATTGTGCCCCCCTGAGTGGGACAGCCCTGCGTTGTTCTATCACTCATTTAGCCACCCAAGGTGGCGAGCAAAGGACAGCACAACGCTTGGAGGGTTATCCCTTATGTTGGCCATGTTCGGCCAGAGCTCCCCTAGCATGGACTCTCTAAGGTGGGCGAGAGCCGGGCAGGTGGTTAACACATGTTCCACTGTCTCGTCCTCTTCTTCACATGCTCTACATATGGGGGTTTCCACCAGTCCCATAGTAAACAAGTGTTTCCTTAGCTGACAGTGACCCGTAAGGATACCTGTGATAAGACGCAGATTCCCCCGGGATAGTCGCAAATAATATTCAGCTGTTTTCAGATTGGGTGAGCGTATTGCTTCCTTGGCCTGTCTGCAGCCTGAGGTGTTGTCCCAACGTTGTTTTAGCATCTTGAGAGTATTTTGTTTGAGGATATCAGTGAGGCATTTCGGTGTTGGCGCGATCGGAGGCCCGTCCGTGGTATCACTGAGAACCGATCCAGCTCGCGCCAACTCGTCTGCCTTGCTGTTGCCTTCTTCATTATTGTGTCCCTTGACCCAGCGCAGCTCAATATTGTTTGATTGTGCTGCTTGTTTAAGGGTGTTGTGACATTCTTTTACTAGTGTTGAGGTGATCTTGTGACTACTCACTGCTAGTATTGCTGCCCTACTGTCTGTAAGGATTTGGATGTTCCTATCACGGATGTCTCGGTGTAGGATTTCTTTCGCCCCTTGGATGATGCCAACGATCTCTGCTTGCAGAGTAGTTGTGTGCTTCTCTAGGGGTATAGCTAATGAGAGGTCCATTTGTTGCGAGTACCAAAGTCCAACTGAGTTTAGGCGCAGTGCTGCCGCCGTGGCCATCTCCTCTACGTATAAGTCGAGAGGTGGAAGGCAGAGCATTGCTTCCATTGCTGCAGTGGGTGTTGTTCGCATTGCTCCGGTCGTGCTGAGGCATGCTATCCTTTGCAACTGAGTAAGCTGCTTTGCTGAGGTTTTCTGTCTGGCTCTGGGCCACCTAACCAGTGCTCCTAGATTAGCATTGGTCTTACTACCGCTGTGTACAGCCAAAGTGCTATCTTGGGAGATAGCCCCCATGTCTGCCCCACAGCCCTCCGGCATTGCCAGAGGGAGACGCATGCTTTTTTACATTTCATTTTGAGATGTGGTTCCCACGTCAGCTTGCCGTCGAGGATCACTCCCAGGTATTTGACCTCTGACGACAATGTCAACTGGGTGTTGAGGAGCATAGGAAGCTTTAGCTTACCTAGTTTCCTTTTTTTTGTGAAGAGGGCCATTTCAGTCTTTGACGGGTTTATAGTCAGAGACTGGTCGTTACACCAGTATTCGATTATTTTGAGGGCTTCCTGCATCAAGCTGCATAGCACCGTCTCAAATCTGCCTGTTAGCAGGATGGTTATGTCATCTGCATATCCTATGGTGTGGAAGCCATTATCGTTAAGTCGCCGCAGTAGGCTGTCAACAACTATGTTCCACAGGAGTGGTGAGAGTACTCCACCCTGTGGGCAGCCTTTTGCAACGATCTTTCTGACAGTGGTATTTCCTACATTTACTGTGACTGCCCTATTCTCCAGCATGCTTTTGATCCATCCACTAACTGTGGGGTTCACACCATGCGTGGAGAGAGCAGTTTCCATTTTTCTGAAGGTCGTTTTATCGAAAGTACCTTCTATGTCAATAAACACGCCCAAGGTGGACATTTTGTTGTCCAGCGATCTTTCGATTCGGTCTACAACAGTGTGCAGAGCCGACTCCGTTGATTTCCCCTGAGTGTATGCATGTTGGTTAGCGTGGATCGGATTCGTAATCAAAGCCGTCTCGCGAATTAATCTTTCGCACAATTTCTCTAACGTTTTCAGGAGAAATGACTAATTGGGCGGTGTGATTTAGCTAGTGTATAATCTATACGACCAGGTTTCGGTATGAAGATAACTTTTACTTCTCTCCAAGCTAGAGGGATGTATCTGAACGCAATACATGCCCTGAAGATTTTGGCTAGGTGGGCTGATAATATGTCCAGCCCCCATTGGAGGAGGGCCGGGAATATACCGTCCAAGTCTGGCGCTTTAAATGGTGAGAAGCTTTTGATTGCCCAGGTTATACGTGTCCCTTCCGTGAGGTGATCTGCCACCTCCCAATCCTCCTTGGAAGGGTTTGAGGGTGTGGGTTCTGACCAACCTTCATCGGAGGTGTTCGTACATCCTGGGAAAAGGCTGCGTCTAGCATGGTGTACTCCTGCAGAAGTTATACTTTTACATTTTTTATCCCGATAGCTGCCGGATGAACTCATGTCCAAGCGAAAGACGTCAAACAGTTTACTTTAATAGTCCCGTCTCTTCCAAATTCATTATGGTGTACCTCAAGGTTAGATTCTGAGCCCACTATTATTCCTAGTGTATATAATGACCTACCATGTCAATTAAATGTCGCATTCGCTCCTACTGCGAATAATATATCAGTGGACACAATAAGATATTTCTCCGACCAGCTCAAAGTTCCTTGGCATAATACTAGACTCTAAACTACTTTTTCATTTAATACAATATTTAGGGAGGTTTTCTTGATTTGCTGAATACAATAATCTTCGTTTTTGCAGCATTGAGTTGAGGTCTAACTAGTTGCCACTTGGTAGCAATTTTACACATGTTTCGCATGATTTGCTTCGGCAAATTTGTGTTTCGAGTGTAAATTGAACAATAAGGGCGACAGCACATATCCTTGTCATACTCCCTTTTCTATTGTAGCTGTTTTAGACATTATAGTATTATATCTCACTGTGGCTTATTGATTCCAGTACAGATTTTTTATTATTTGAATATCCTGTTCATCGATCTTTTTTCTTGCAATATTTTTAAGAGCTCTGTGTTGTTAACTCTAACAAAAGTCTTTTCGTAATCTATGAAAGAGGCATATATACTGGAGCTCAAATGTAATGCAACACCTCTTAGATATGGTTTAATCCAGGTACCAATACGCATATTTTATTTACCTTAGAAAAAAAAAAAACCGATAACGTTTTTACTGCTTTATCTTAATTTTTTATGTACGCTTTTTACACTTATTCGAAAAATAAATCAAATTTAATAATGCCAATAACGAGTCACCTGTTCTACTCTAAACCTTTCTGAGCTCTTTAGTCTATTGAAAATTCTTGCTAAAATGTCTAGAATTCGTGTAGACCGTCGATTTAATCAATTAAGTGATTTTCAAAAGGGTCGCATTGTTGATATGAAAGAGGCGGGCTTCAGTTTTAGGAAAATAGCCCGAAGACTCGAAATTATGCGAGTATGGAGAAGATGGTCTGAAGAAAATGAATATCAGCTACAGAGGCGTTTTGGTACGCCTAGGATTATACAGAGTGGTCAAGAACGGTACCTAAGACGGCTTGCGATACGTAATCGTTACGACACTTTTGCTGCAAGTTCTTTGCAAACAGTTAATCGAAGAACTTTTATGCATTCCGTCTATTTTGGGTGCTACCAATGACTCCGCTGCACAAAGCTTGTCGAGCTAGATTCTACTTGGATGTAGAGTAGAGCTTTATTTGCTTTAGTGATGAGTCCAGATTCTGCTTAGGGGCCCATGATGGACGTAGACGTGTTCGTCGATTCCGTGGTGAAAAGCAAAATGTAGAGTTTGCCTTAGAAAATGCAATTTTTCAGCAAGACAACACCAGGCCGCATACGGCTCGTCAAACCATGGACTTTACAAAATTCTGGCCTAGAGCTTTTAGATTGGCCTGCTGCAAGATCCCCTGATTTATTGCCAATAAAACATATATTGGATAGCATTGGAACAAAACTTCAGCGAATGTCACAGCTACCAAGAACTTTAGACTAATTGCACATGTGTGTTCAACAGGCCTGGGACCGCTTGCCACAAGAAGACATCGACCACTTGATTCCGTCTATGCTACGCCGAGTTAGAGAGTGCTACAACAACCGCAGTGGGCCAACACATCATTGTATTTTTTGTTCAACCTATATCAAATTGTAATCGTTTGTTCTAACACGAAAACTGTACATAAATTTAATACAAAAGCATTTAAAATTTTTTTCTTTCTGGGTGTTGCCTTACTTTTGAGCTCCAGTGTATATTTCTTTGGCGGTTTCCGCACTTCTGGAGGTTATAATATTTAAGGCCTCCTTGGTCCCTCTGCCATCACAAAAGCTGAATTGTGATTTGCTCGGATCTTGTTCGCATTGTCGGTTTGTCGGTAAATTCTGGCATGAATTATTTTCAAAAACACGTAATTGGCTCTTCAAACTATTTAGTCTTAATTTATTTCCTTTTTTTGGGTTTGACTTCTTTGGAATTAATATAAAAATGGATTTTAGACAATCTTGAGGAATCGCTTGTAAATGTTATTCAAATGTCTTACCAGAACATCTAAATTATCTTCTTCTAATTAGCTTATGACCTCGATATTTACTGTTTTACTGTTTTTATGACTGTTATTACTTTTTCTTTGAGAGTGCTAGGTGAAGTCTCTAGCCCTTTAGTTATTTTGAATTCTCGTTTTTTTGCACTTTTGAATAATTATTGTATGTAGTTTTGCTAGTGCGTTCTATCTTTTATCGTTGCAGAAGTCTTATTTTCTATTATCCAAGTAACTTCTCTATTTTTATATGTACCGTCGATAATAAGTGCATAATCCAAGAAAATTTCAAAATTAACGTAAATGTACTGGTCATTCATCTATCTTTGGAATAATTTCTACTTCAAATGTTAAGACGATGTATTCTAGATTATTTATTCCCTTTTTACAAAAAAAACATTATCTTGGAACGAGTTTAATCTGAAATAACTTAATGAAGAATTAAGTTCTTCATTAAGTTTTTCCTCATCACAATTATAACGTCTATTCATATAATATCTCTATACACAATCGTCTTTATGATTCATTGTAGGCCTAATATACCAAACACATAGATTGCTATTCAATTACTAAATATTTTTTCTCCACTCAGTTTTTGTAGAAATGGCCGCTTTTAAGACCAATCATCGAAAAGATTAAAAAAATATATTTAAGGTATTATTAATTCGGGGTAACGAATAATTATCCATTTTTGTTTTTCACATTATTAGATTGGTGATAGTTAACCCATATTAATTTGACAGTGAAACGCATATCATTAAAATAAGTCTAATAAATGACTAAAATATGCTTTATTTAAGCATTAAAATTATAAAACCATACTATAGATCATGGATGCACAGACCGCGGCCCGCGGGCCGCATGCGGCCCGCCGGTCGAATACCGGTGGCCCGCCGACAGCAAAAATAATACTCTCGTACATTCTAAAAATATTGAATTCTATTCCAGAATAAAACCAAAAAAAATATGTTCGAAAAGTAATTTGAATCTCGCGCGCGCGCTATTACGGTGCGCCGTACGTGCGTCGTCGGTAACAGCGGTCGGTAATGTTCGTGCTGATCTCGGTTAAATTCGTTTGCTTGAAGAAGCGCGGCGACCGGCGGCGCGATGACGATCGCTCGCGTAGATAGTACACGACTCGAAGCTTCCAGAGTCGGTTTCGAGATTTCTCCAGACAGTTTTCGACTCTATACGCGCGGTATAAAAGCCACGTTTAATCGCCGCTAGGTGTATTAGTGTTCTGTGAGTTTAATAGAGGTTTTGGAAGGCAATAGTTGTACTCCACTAGCCGGTGTCATATATTTTGATCCACATTCAACGTAGATTTCCTGTTGCAGTGTTAACCGTCAAGTGCCGTGTATAATTGTGTTGTGAAATCGTAAGTAAAACTCTATTATTAATAAGTGTTTCCCTACGTATTTAATCAATTATTTTTGATAATTTAAAAAGGATGGGTAATTTAAGTAGGTACTGTAATTGTTTTTAGGTGCTGTGTTAATCCTAGCCAGGATTAGAACGCAACATGGACAAGCCAGGACCTAGTAAAAAACGTAAGGTTAAAGATGAAAATCTACAATTTCAAGAAATTTGGACTGAGAAATACTTTTTTGTATGGTCGCATAACAAAGTCGTTTGTTTAATTTGCAAGAATTCTGTTGCAATTGCAAAGGAATATAATGTAAAAAGGCACTATGAAACGCAGCATCCTTCTTTTACCAAGTTTACAGGCGAATTAAGAAAGCAAAAAATGTTGTCTTTAAAACGGGAGCTTACGGGTCAGCAAGCTATGTTTAGAAAACCCATTGAAGATTCAGAAACAGCTACAGAAGTTAGTTATGAAATTTCTCGAATGATAGCAAAGCGAAGTCGCCCCTTCAATGATGGGGATTTTGTAAAAGAATGCATAGAAATTGCCGCTAAGAAAATGTGTCCAGAAGCAGCAAAAAAGTTTGAGAAAATTCAACTGAATCGTATGACCATCCAAAGACGAATTATGTCTTTGTCAGGTAATATTGCGGAACAATTAACTGAAAAAACTAAGATCATTGAATTTTTTTCATTAGCACTCGACGAATCCACTGATATTAGTTCCACAGCTCAACTTCTAATATTCATACGAGGTGTTACTCAAGATTTTGAAGTCGTAGAAGAGTTATTAGGAATGTGTTCATTGAAAGGTCAAACCAAAGGAGTTGATATACTCAATGTACTTTTGGATGAGCGTTCAAAAACTGATTTGGACTTATCAAAATTATCGGGAGTTGCGACTGACGGTGCTCCTTCGATGATTGGTGTCAATTCCGGGCTAGTTACTTTGCTGAAAAAGCATCTGCAAGAAAAAAACATAAAGGCTGAAGATCTCATGCAGTTTCACTGCATTATACACCAAGAAGCCCTCTGTGCTAAACAAATTGAATTTCAAAATGTCATGAAAGTGGTAGTTTCGACTGTAAATTTCATAAAATCACGAGGACTCAATCACAGGCAATTCAAACAATTCCTTGATAACATCGAAAGCGAATATGGAGATTTACTGTATTATACAGAAGTAAGGTGGCTAAGTCGTGGATTGACACTGGAACGATTTCTAAATTTAATAGAAGAAATTGGAATATTTCTGGCGGAAAAGCAAAGGGATGTCCCGGAACTTAAAAATCCTGATTGGTTGTGTGATTTGGCTTTTTTAGTTGACATTACAAATCATTTGAATGTCTTGAACACACGGCTTCAAGGCAAAAATCAACTGATATCCCAGCTCTACGCTCATGTATCATCCTTTCAATGCAAGCTGACACTTTTCAGATCGCAATTGAATTCTGGAAATTACAATCATTTTCCGAATTATAAGAAAATGGCTGAAAAATTCAACAAAACTGCGATTAATTTCAGTTATGTAGAAAAGCTAGATATTTTGATTCAATCTTTTCAAGACAGATTTTCGGAGTTTAAAAAAGTGAAACCTCTGTTGGACATATTCAGCAATCCTTTCACGATTTCAGTTGAAAATGCGCCAGAGTCAATGCAGTTAGAAATTATCGACATTCAAAACGACGAAGAATTACGCAACAAATTCAACGAAGGAGACTTGCTGAACTTTTACCGCTGCATTGATAAAAATATGTACAAAGAGTTGCGCATAAACGCTCTGAAATGTGCCAGCTTATTTGGTTCTACCTATATATGTGAATAAACTTTTTCAATACTTAATAATAATAAAACCAAAAATAGAAACCGCCTTGCAAATGAAAGTTTGGAAGCAGTTTTACGTGTTGCTACAAGTAAATTTGAGCCAAATATAAAAAAGATTGTAAGCACTATGCAGTGCCACGCTTCAAATTAATAAATTCCTTTTTAATTTTAATACATTATTATCAATTTTTTATTGTCTTTAATTACCTACACTTCTGGCGGCCCGCCATCAGTTCATGATTTGCCCGAGTGGCCCCTAGTCTTAATAAGTCTGTGCATCTCTGCTATAGATGGTATTTTGAACCGGTATAGATGGTATATAATCTTGGATTTGAGTGGAAGATCCTTCAATGAAGAGAACTCCGCCCGTCTCCTTCTAATTAATATTTTAAGTATATTTTCATATTTTGTAATATAAATCTTGTCTTATTTTGTTAAAAAGAAATACAAATATATTAAAAAATAAATAAATAATTTTATCTGCCTTTTTCTTAACAAACACAATTGGTAAATTATTTTATTGGTTTTCTTCATTTTTGCAAGTAGCACTCTTCTCGTTTTCGGTCTAATAAGATGATTCGTTCTATGCTGTCTCGACTATATCCTGGTATTTTACGATCAATTTCTTTTGGTTAGACAAAGGTCACAAGTGAAAGGTAATAATAATAATTTTTCTAATTCTGGCTAATTATTTTTATTTGCTCTTTCTAAGCATTAATAAAGCTGGTGAACAATATACTTTCTATAAAGTCTATAGAATAATATTTATCTAACTCTAATTTATATGAATTGGAAGTGGCTAAGACTTTGGGCAAGAGAGGATAGTTTTGAATGGAGATTACCTTTGTGGACTAGTACATGAATCAATTTGATCTATTATGGAGAGGATTTTGAGGATGTCGGATTGTCGGATTGAGGTCAGCACCCTAAGGGCTGATCTTTCTGCGACAAGAAAATTACGTAATGTTATTGAGTGAGGATGGTAGAGGACAGCTGAATAGTCAAGTAAAAGACGGGAGATCATTTTGTAGATGTGAGCGCTTGTTTGTAAATTAAAAGCTAGCTTTTTGTAGGTTAGGTTTTTTTTTGACTTTGACTTTAAGGGAGGTGAAGTGGTTTCTGATGGTTAGTTTAGTATCGAATTCTATTCCTACATATTTAGAGGTGACGAAGGGATATATATTTTGTCCATTTATGGATATCTGAAGGGGAAGAAGGAGTTGAGATTTGATAGGGTCGATGGAAATACTCCATTTTTCAAACCAGGTCTGTATGGTGTCTATCATACTCTGTAGTGTCCTAAGGGAAATCGCTGATATTTTCCTTCATTTTTGAGAGATTCGAACCAAAAGCTATAAAATTAATTAATTACATATTAAATTTCTAAAATAAGAGAAATTTTATTCCATGAATTAAATAAATAAGTACTGGTGTCTTAAACTTTTGTTTATATATGATAGGCTAATATGCCAATTAGCATCGACTGTTAACTATCAACAAAATGTATGCTAGTAGATTTTCCTAAAATTTATAAGCAGCGTTATTATAAAAACATAGTTTTATATTGTTATTGTAGGCAATTAAGTAAGGTGAGTAACTGGCCTTCACCATATTAGTGCTTATTCATTCATTTAAGTGATTATGTAAAATAAAATAAAAACTGATTTATACAAAATTGAAGGAAGAACATTCAAACAATTTTCACATATTACCGAAGGGCAGAGTTCACTCTTATAGATAATCTTCCTTCCACTCAAACCCTCTCGTTTGAGAAGTTTAATCTCTGAGGCAAGATAAAGATCTAATTTATTCCGGCTTACATTTTTCTTATTTACAACAGTCAACAGTATGTATTCTATAATCCTTTAGGTGTTCTAGCATCTGTATTTTCCAAGAAGTTTCCAAAAAAACTATATAAATTATTCTTGAATTTCCAAAGAACGGAAAGCTTTGTTGCAATTTCATTTATGGAAAATGAATGTTGTCTACGTTCCTCTTTATTTTCAGAACATCAAAGCAAAAACTTTCCTTTGGCGGATTGTAATCGGGCATAGAATAAAAGGTTAAGTTAATACTGCTAATGGAGAAACTAATTAGCGATTATGGATTGTTACTTTACAACGCAATTCTTAAGGCAGCAGCATTTAAAGTTAATAAATAAATAAATAAATATTCATGTATTTATTTCAAATATTTTATAGAAAAATACAAATAAGTTAGTTTATACTAACTTATTTGTATTTTGTAAATGCAATTAGAACATAAGAAAGTCATAAAATATTAAGCAAAGTATAGCCATAAAAATAATTATCTATAATATTAAATATAATAAGTCTAAACGAAAACAGCAAGAAAGAGTCCTCCAACTAAACCAACTGTGAAGGTCGTATGGGTATTCGTAAATGCTACAATTTCTTTAATCCAGTTAGAATCTTTATTGGTCTTCTTGGTAACATTACTTGCAATTCGATCAAGATTTTTTATCACTTTTATCCAACTGAAATTCCATCCATGCATTTTGGCGATTTGTATAACAACAAAACTGCCACAGAGTGTAAACGCCATAAATCTTCCTACCTTCATACATATAAATCCGGTGGCACAACCAGACGCTGCTGACATTAACGTCCGTTTGGTTTCTTGTGAGTTATAATCTTCTGATGCTTCTTCTGCAGCAACATCGTTATAATGTTCTTGTTTGATATGATTAACCTCGTTTCCCTCACAATTCATAATTATTAATATGATGACGTGACAGTTACTTTTAAATAACCTTCAATTAAGTCGGCTAACTTGATACAAGAAAATAGTTTTTGTATTTGCTTGAATAAATCTAGTTGGCCATGAATCGTGAAAACTTTCAGAAGCGTAGTAATTTTTATATGAATATTAATATCACTTCTTCTAAATATGAGTTATATCAACTTTTAATCATCAAATTTAGAAAAGTATATACAATAAAACTATGTAAATTAAACGTAATTTGTATATACAAACTTTGTGTTAATGTGTTGATATATTTGGACTTGAAATTTCATTACATCAACTTGTTTTTATTTGCATTATTATCGATAGAAATACCGTCTTGTGGGCTTTCATAAAATCAGCAATGCGCTTTCTTTATCTTGCTATTCATTATTCTGGTTTTTATAAGTATTAGGTCTGCTGGATTTTAATATTGATGCCTTAATTTTCAGAGTGCAGCTGTAATAAAGGAAATAGGGGGATATTTTTATAATAAATAAATAACAAACCTAATTAGAATTAGAAGAGGATTATTATAGTAGTTGAAATAAATCTAACATAAATAGAAACAAATAAATGCAAGAGGAAATAACAATTTTATGTTATTTTAAAAATAGACTCAACCTTTATATACAGAATGAGTTAAATATATTTTATTAATCTGATATATTGAATGACACTGTTTACCTTTTCCAAAATATCTAGTTACCTTTAACTTTTTAAATCTTTGAAAATGGAAATTTTTTCGACTCAAAAATCTACACCTCTCTCTCCCCATTTAACAGATTTGTATCTCTTATAGTTTCTGAGATCTCCATAGAGAATATCTAAGAAAACTCATCCTGTATACCTCACTTTATAAATTCTACATTGGCTCTAAATGTAAAAAAAATGAATTGCTCCGAAGAGAATGTTTTAACGTTAGAATAACGGTGATTTACTAAATGTAAGGAATAATTTAAATATTTATTATTCAATATTTACTTTTAATAAGAGCATATCATTTCAAAAAATTATTTTTAATAAAGATTGACTGTCGGTAGTTTTATTATAGAAGGCTATAGCTTATCTTCTTAATAAATACCAATATATTACTGGTGTCATGATAATTTTTGCATGTAAAGCGAAAGCTTTCAAACTCAATCGAAGGCAGGGTTAACAAAATGTTAGATTCTAGCTCAATGAAAGCATCTGGAAGCAATTCTCTTCCAGGGCAGCATTTATTGAAAACTATAGTTTAAATTAACAATCTAATTAATACAAACATGTTTCACCACATGTTGAAATATTCGGCCATTGTTTTGTCAGTAAAGCTTTGGTTCTGGTAGATTAAGATCAGTTTATGTGTTGATTGAAGATCTAAGGTATTTAATTTTTTGCATAAAATGCATGAATCTTCAAAAGTAGATTCCGTCCGAGCCTTACTGAAGGGAATTTTACAGTCGCTAATGGCTAACTGTAGCTATAGTTCAAGACTATATTTTTTTTCTTGGTTTATATACTATTTTATTTCGAATATAAACTAAAAATGATATTTTTAAGTGAGCGGTATTAATTTGACATTTATAATTGTTTATCAATTATTTAAAACATCATTTAAATTGCGTCGATTCTTAACATATAAGTAACAAATACTAATATTGCATAGTAAATTATAGAAAGAACACTTTTGTAACATACGAAGTAGCAATTATACTCTAATCACTTAAACAGAAGCTTCAGATGGCATAGAAATGGTTCAAAAATCGGTGTTTCATAAGTGAACTTTGTAAATAATGTGATCTTCTCAAAGCTTGACGAGTTTGGTAGAGATAAAAAGATTTGACACTTTGATTCACGATCAAGCAATTGTAATAACGGGCACAAATAAAACTATTCGTTTTCTTAATAGAATATTCCTTTATTATTCTCACTTTGAAAGGTAAAACCTTCCTAATATGTATGTTTTTTTCTTTAATTTGAAGACCAATAAAATATTATACTGACGATAGATCTTTGAGCTTTTTAAGTTCGATCGGCTTGTCATAACTGAGCAGACATTGTGAGAAATGTATAATAAAATGGTTGCTCTCAAATAAGATATCGTTGTCAGTATAATTTAGAAAGACCGCCCCTTTAGTTCAGCTGAATCTTGATTTTTGTATAGGCAATCCAGTTTTGCTTAGTTGTCTTGATGATGTTTGAGAGACTTGACATGGACCAATTTCAAAAATTGATGCTCTCTTTCGGTTCCACTATTTATAAAGTAATTCTTGAGCTGATTTAGAACTGATGATTATAACAGAAAAATTTGTTCATTTTATAATCTCATTTACTGGTATTCAAAAATCAAAATTATAAATGGATTTATATCTGAAGCTGAAGCAACTTTAGATTTTATTCCTAATTGCTAATATCATCGGTAAAAGGCTGTTAGTTGTTGAAAGTTCATATTCTTATTCATTTTAGTAACTCTTCGGAAATGAAATACGATAAAACTTTCAAATATATATTTTGTTATTAGCGACATTTGTTTCGGCACATTGTGTCTTTCTCATTTCTTTTACGAAAAGTTACCAAAGTGAATAAATATATATTATTATTGTTATTATTAATTAAATTATTAAACATTAAATTGTAAACCCCTTCTATATGCATATGAATATATTCTAATGTACACAGTAAAAATAATTGTCAACACTTACAAAAAAAGCATAAATTTAGTTTCTTATTATTTTTAGGAAGATGGAATTGATATAACTGCTGAGAAATGCAAATTAGTGTCGTTTATTTCTTCTTACTTAAATACCGATAACATAAGGCAGACATGAATCAATCATTTAGTTGAATCCCCCGATAAATTAAATGAAGTATGCTTTATGTCAAAAAACTCCACTCTGGTCAAACCAAACTGGGACATGAGGGCTCTTAAACCAATCTTAGAAAACTTCTACATTCCCCATGCCAATATACAAAATTCATAATTATCGTGAGAAGAAGGATATCATAGTGAGAGGTAACAATGTACCCCACACAAATGAGAGTTTTGAAGAAGGAAACTCCACTGAGTATGTAATTGAGGAGATCTTAAAGCAAGGAATTGCAGAGCTTGCAGCTATCCAAGCATAAGGACGGCCAATTACTTTATCAGGACGTGATATAGCACAAACTAGTTCTGGAAAAACTCTTGTATATATACTACCGTCAACAGTATACATAAATAACCAACAAAGACCACAAGAGCTTTAACTTTCCGCCCAGGATTCTTATAACCTACATTATATGTATGTTTCTTTTTTAATTTTGTAATACAGTTTTTTTGAAATATGAAGTATATAAGAATACTAAAGTATTAATAAACAAACAAACAAATAAATTGCTTTAGTTTTGCTCCCTCGACATAACTTGCACAGCAGATACAAAAGCTGCAAAGGATTTATGCCAGACAACCATGATTAGAAATACCTGCATTTTTGGAGGATATCCAAAGAGACCCTAAGCTTGTGATTTGGAAGTGGTGTTAAAATTGTGATTGCTATTCCAGGCAGATTAACTGATTTCCTTGAAACGGGAACGATTAATCTAAGGTGGACATCTTTGGTTCTGGATGAGGCTGACTGAATGTTTTATTCCACAGGTTTGCAACAATATTTATTTATTTACTTATCTTTGGTCTTCTTTCTTAAAAAATACACTTTAAAACAAATTATCAAAAAAAACTAGACATAAAATTTTGGCCGAAAGAAGCACGGGCGGAGTTCACAATTAAATATGTCCTTCCACTCAAACCCAATACATCACCATGATGTTGAGGCAGCAAGGATCCTCCTCGACATCTGGAATATTTCTTTTTATTATTGAATAAATTCGTCCAGATTGGATTTAAGTTAAACAGTTAGCAGAGAAATTCTTAGATTATTGAATTCAAATTAACATTGGAAGTTTAACTTTATCAGCAAACCACAACATCAGATATATTGTTGATGTATGCAAGTAATCTGAGAAAGAGGGGAAACTATCACAACTGCTAAAAGAAATTTTCTCTGAACAACAAAATAATTATATTTGTGGAAACCAAGAAAACAGTTGATGACATAACCAAGGCAATCCGATGTGAAGGATATTCTGCAATTTTCATAGGTGATGATAATCCCAATCAGAAAGAGACTGTGTGCCCTCAGAAGTTCGCAGTGGAAGATCTTCAATATTTGTTGAAACGAATGTTGCTGCAAAAGGCTTAGATGTTGAAGATATAAAATTTGTAATAAATTATGTCGAGCGAAGATTATGTCCTTAGAATTGTACGCACTGGTCGATGTCAGCATACGCTTTCTTCACATCTGGAAATTAAAAACTGGCCAGGATTTGATTGTTTTGTTGGAGGAGGCTGGGCAGGTAATTAACTCGGATTTACATAAAATGGTAGTGTCTCCACGAAATAACCAAAATAGTAATTATAGATGGAACAGGAATAAGAATAATTTATCTCTGAACTCGAGTGGTTCTAATAGGTGTTTTAAGATTTGAAACAATAAGATGAATAATGGTAATAATCAAAGGCTATGGGATAATATGGGTTGCATCATGAGGAATCCTGCTGAGAACAATTTTAGAATCAAATGAGTTTATTCCAAAATAATGCTTTCCAATCATCCTACACACTAGAGGT
This sequence comes from Ontholestes murinus, assembly GCA_963969525.1. Lineage (NCBI taxonomy): Eukaryota > Metazoa > Arthropoda > Insecta > Coleoptera > Staphylinidae > Ontholestes > Ontholestes murinus. The sequence continues at coordinate 21,029,600 of OZ018393.1, forward strand.
AACCAATAGCAGAATGGTGAAGGTTAGAGCTATCCTATGAATGGATATGGTCAGTAAAATCAACAAAACAGTCACCCAGCAACCGACAAAAGGCAACTTTTAATATGGGCTGAAATTACAACTTGATTTGTAGTAATTTCAAGTAATTTCAATGACATAGCATTAAAGTGTGATATTTCGTTTGGTAGTTTTTAAAAAACATTTTATTTATAAGTATATATAAGAAGCTATTGAAATGAATATTATTATTATTTTTTATCGATTAAAATAACGATTTTAGAAGGGGAGAAACAAAACTGGTCTTTGGAATCATTGATTTAAAAGCTTGTAATTGATTAAAATAAGCAAATACAAGATATTTACTAGTAAGCTAATCAATACAAAATTGTTATAGTATATGAAGAAATCAGTCAATTTTAGTATAGCGGAAGCTTGTGCATTTTACGTAGTTCAATTGTGTACTCTAACAGGACTGTACTTAACCTAATATGAAACTATTATTTAGGCTTTAATTCAACTCGGAGGTAATTTTTTTCTCAGAAATTGATATTTATTATAGGGTTTTGTTTTACTGTAGAAAAGCAGCTTAAAAAAATGACGATTAAATGGCTAAATGGTTTGGAAATGTTTTGATTGATTTTAACAATGTTGTCTGGATTAATGTACGAATATATATTTCTGACTCATCCAATCTTAGCATTTGCACTGCCCTTGTCTTGTGATGACTTAATTCGGTTCTGCACACCTTTTCAATTTTAGAGGAAATTAGTAGAATAACTTTTACAGTTGATGATTCATATAAACATCAAATGAATTTCAATAAACCATATTACACTCCTAATGTTATTTTTTTAATTGAACACATTCTGTTCTACCAACTATTCCTTCTTGGAATAGCGCTTCTCACAACAAACATTTAAAATGTAAAATTATCTATTTTCCGAAAAGGATAAATAAGAATAAAAATGTTACAAACTAACTCAATTAAACAATTGTAAATTATTCAAGATCAAAACAAATCCTCAAATTCTATTATATGTTTGTTTGAATGATATAGTTTGTCATTTACAAAATGAAAACAATGTTACTCCTTACATCCCAAAATTCGTAAATTAAAAGTGTTAGTATTAAAAAATATGTAACTTAAACAGTGTTAATTATTTGAAATTTAATGTTATGCAACGGTTATTAAATCTCGCATTTTACTTCTTTAAAAAATTCTTATACAATTGAATAGTTTTATTTCTATGAAGATTTTTTTTAAATTTTATACCTGATTAACCTTGACCAAACTTAATAAATAATAACTTTATTTATACTTCAAAAAATTGTACGAATTTACAATAAATAAAAACAAAACGTGCTTATTTATAAAATAAAGTAATAATTTAAAATTAAACTTCAACTTAAGTAAAGCAATTAAACAGCGAGTTCCTTCCTGAGCGGAATATCTTCGATGACGTGAACTGTCTGGGCGATCTTTTCTTCGTTATTCGATTTCTTCTTACTTTTAAGGCAACACCTACACTTTATGATGATATAGATCACGAGAATCACCCCAATACTAATTAACATAAAACTGGCGCCCTTGTTGATTTCCGGCAAGTTTTGCAAGAGATTTATATTGAACGCCAGGTCATCCGACATCGTCACGATCTGGTCGAAGTAGAACACGGGGAATAATACTTTCGGCACACCCTCGAATAAGCTGAAATAATATGTGTATGCAGAAATCGCTTAATTTTTTTAAACGAATGTTTTTTTTACCTTATACCCTTTATTGGTTGGAGCAGTATGTTGAGTTGCATACGTGCGCCTATTTCTACCACAATTGCAGATTTCTGAAAAATAGTGAAAACATATATAATTATTTTTCTGAATATAATAAGTATTTGGGTGCGACAATCAACAAAAGAATAGCAATCATTAAAACATTTGTTGTCTATTAAAAACAGGCATGGACTAATTTATTTGTTATGAGAGTAATAACTGATATTATATTTAATAATGATAATAGATTAATAATTGATATCAAATGTCAATCTATTTCGTAGAAAATATTTGGTTGTACCCTTAAAAAAGTGTTAATTTATTATTTATATTTTATATTCATTTAAATTAGTTCACCAATAAAATATTTTTTTTTACTTACTGGTTCAAGTGATATATAAAAATCATGCAATTCCTTATCAGGCGACAATCCATCAATAACTCTAGTATAGTGAGGATCGGCATTGTAGAAATGAGGCAATGACAAAAATATGGGTGCATCTGATCGACACGAGGAAATATTTAAGACTCCGCTAGGAAGACATTCTCCATTGCAAAAGCATTCATATTCAGGGACCCTAGTACCTAAAAAATGTTAAATAAATGAAATATTGTTGCTGGTTTTGAATAGAAATTCAAATATCCAAATTATTATTGGTTTAAACAATGTTTGTTTAATTAATGTTTTTATTTTAGATCATGTTTAGATGGGTAGCACAAAGACGAAAAGAAGTAGCAAGTTTTAAAGTAAGTATATTATAAATTGTAATTAGAACTCTCGAAAAGAAATTCTGATCCATAAAAGAATTTTCACTTTATTAAACAGATCATTAGAATGGCTGCAATATAATTAATCTTTAAGTGGTAATAAACATAGTAAATGTTTTAATTTGGTGTTTATTTAATAGACTAATAGTTTAATTTTATACCAACAATTTTTGCTTTATATGTAGTTCGTGGAAATTATTAATTTAATTACATTTTTTTGGTTTGCTCACACGAAATTAATATTAAATATTAATTATTTTTATTATCATTACCGTTATCGAATAACGTGTCGGAGGAATATTTATAAGCCTTGACTCCTTTGACCTCGACGTCCTTTTCATAATCGAGGGACCCGAATGTGCACATTTCGGAGGAATAAAATTCTATCGAGTCCCTGTTCCGGTTCATCGGATAGAACTCTCCGGCGGAGCCGTGGAGGGCCCCACATTTACCCTCATAAAAGTCCGTCTGATTACGGTCGTTCCACGAAGTAATCTGTCCGAATCGTTCGTCATTTTTGGTGTACATACTGAAATTGCCGCTGATGCCGTACGTGTTATTCCTCTGCAAATAAAATGAAATAATTAATAATGCTACTCAGATGAAGATATATAAAATATTATGTTTCAAATAAAAACAGCGGAAAATAAATAACATATATGTTAAATATACATTTGTGTACCATACACATAGGTGATAATACTATTAAATGAATTAATATTAAAGTTAAGATAATTTGAAGTCCTGGATGAAGGCATCATTAATATGACATCTATTGTCTTAACGTTCGGTTGATTTTCCTAATACAGTGAACAAACCACCGATAATTAGGAAACTGTCAATAGAGACAATAACAATAGTAATCGATGTTTGTTTTTTGACATCACAGTGGTAAGGCTGTCAGCAGGAGACGGCAACAAAGACACCATCCTGGCGTCAGTTTAACTCCCTTACGACGCCCCCGCACCAACCAGGGGGCTGGAGCAACTCCTGCTACACTGTGAGATGGAGAAACTTCACCTCGTCATTGGCTGCGACGCTAACGAACACCATATCATGTGGGGCAGCGTGGACACTAACAACAGAGGTAAATCACTACATGAATTAATCATTTGTAACAATTTAGAAATACTAAACCGAGGCTCTGAACCCACGTTCGTAACAACTCGGAGCCAAACTGTAATAGACATTACATTGGCGACTAGCGGTATCTCAAACAAAATCCACGATTGGCATATATCACCGTCGGTGTCAATGTCAGATCATAGGTGGATCAAATATACACTAACACATACAACCTGTAAGAAAACACGTTACCTTCGCAACCCGAAACTAACGGAGAGGAATGCCTACATAGACAACCTCTCGCGGAGTCTGCGAACTTGCGAAGCTACCGGCCAACTTAATACAGTGGAAGACATTGAAACCTATGTAAATACGTTTCAACACTCCATTATAAAAGCATATAAGGACTCCTGCCCTGCGAGAAAGGTGGAAGACTCCGAGAACGCCACACCTTGGTGGTGCGGAGAACTCGACCATCTCAGCAGAGCTGCGAGAAAATCCTTTAACAAAGCAAAGAAATCTAAACAACAGTCGGACTGGATGGTCTATAAAACATCCAACAAGACTACAAAAAACTAATAAGGCAAAAACAAAGGACAGCCTGGAGGTCTTTTTGTGAGGAGGTTGAAACCACCTCGGCAGCTGCAAGGCTCAAAAAGATCCTCTCAAAGGATCCCTCATGACAACCAGGTTGCCTAAAACGAGAGGATGGAAGTTACTCTTCTAACCTCTCGGAAGCAGCTGAAATTCTCATCAACACCCATTTCCCAGGATGTACGAACACCTCCGATAAAGGCTCGTCAAAACCCATACCCTCAAACCCCTCCAAGAAGGATTGGGAGGTGGCAGATCACCTCACGGAAGGGACACGTATAACCTGGGCAATCAAAAGCTTCTCACCATTTAAAGCGCCAGGCTTGGACGGTATATTCCCGGCCCTCCTCCAATGGGGGCTGGACATATTATCAGCCCACCTAGCCAAAATCTTCAGGGCATGTATTGCGTTCAGACACATCCCTCTAGCATGGAGAGAAGTAAAAGTTATCTTCATACCGAAAGCTGGTCGTATAGATTATACACTAGCCCAATCACACCGCCCAATAAGTCTAACGTCATTTCTCCTGAAAACGTTAGAGAAATTGTGCGAAAGATTAATTCGCGAGACAGCTTTGATTACGAATCCGATCCACGTTAACCAACAGGCATACACTCAGGGAAAATCAACGCAGTCGACTCTGCACACTGTTTTAGGCCGAATCGAAAGATCTCTGGACAACAAAATGTCCACCTTGGGCGTGTTCATTGACATAGAAGGTGTTTTTGATAAAACGACCTTCAGAAAAATGGAAACTGCTCTCTTCACGCATGGTGTCAACCCCACAGTTAGTGGATGGATCAAAAGCATGCTGGAGAATAGGGCAGTCACAGTAAATGTAGGAAACACCACTGTCAGAAAGATCGTTGCTAAAGGCTGCCCACAGGGTGGAGTACTCTCACCACTCCTGTGAAACATATTTGTTGACAGCCTACTGCGGCGACTTAACGACAATGACTTCCACAACCATAGGATATGCAGATGACATAACCATCCTGCTAACAGGTAGATTTGAGACGGTGCTATGCAGCTTGATGCAGGAAGCCCTCAAAATAATCGAACACTGGTGTAACGACCAGTCTCTGACCATAAACCCGTCAAAGACTGAAATGGTCCTCTTCACAAAGAAAAGGAAACTAGATAAGCTAAAGCTTCCTAAGCTCCTCAACACCCAGTTGACATTGTCGTCAGAAGTCAAATACCTGGGAGTGATCCTCGACGGCAAGCTGACGTGGGAACCACATCTCAAAATGAAATGTAAAAAAGCATGCGTCTCCCTCTGGCAATGCCGGAGGGCTGAGGGGGCAGACATGGGGGCTATCTCCCAAGATAGAACTTTGACTGTACACAGCGGTAGTAAGACCAATGCTAATCTATGGAGCACTGGTTTGGTAGCCCAGAGCCAGACAGAAAACCTCAGCAAAGCAGCTTAATCAGTTGCAAAGGATAGCATGCCTCAGCACCACCGGAGCAATGCGAACAACACCCACTGTAGCAATAGAAGCAATGCTTTGCCTTCCACCTCTCGACTTATACGTAGAGGAGATGGTCACGGCGGGAGCACTGCGCCTAAACTCAGTTGGACTCTGGTACAAAGGAGGCAGGGCTGGCAGACGCTGTCACCTTTTAGAGGAGGCTGTCAAAAAGACACCCTTTCTTGGAAGGAAAACAGACAATTTGCCACCCTGCTACGTCAGCAGAGATCGTTGGCATCATCCAAGGGGCGAAAGAAATCCTACACCGAGGCATCCATGATAGGAACATCCGAATCCTTACAGACAATAGGGCAGCAATACTAGCAGTGAGTAGTCACAAGATCACCTCAACACTAGTAAAAGAAAGTCACAACACCCTTAAACAAGCAGCACAATCAAACAGTATTGAGCTGCGCTGGGTCAAGAAACACAATAATGAAAAAGGCAAATCTGCAGGCATATTTGATATAGGCATATATACAATTTTAATGCTGTCATTATTAACAGTAAAGCGAATAAAATGATGCAACACTATTGGATCATTCATATTGGTTAACTCGCACAATAAGTTATTTAAATATATACCTTCTCTGGCTGCTTCAGTAAGAGCCATGTACTCCCCTTCTGTACTGGAAAGCGCAATTGTTTTCTGCTTTCTACTTTGCCATGATATAAAGACGTATCCGGTGTATGATCTTCTCTCTTGTATATCATTTGCCCAATTCGCATATGTAAAGCCTTGGACTTCTGATCCTGTTCGTTCATTTCTTAAACAATGACTTCTAGTACCCGTAAAATATCGTAAAATTCTTTTTGCGCATTTCCAATGCGATTTATTATAACAAGCATTAAATTGTCTCACGCTATATGAAATATCTGGTCGTGTAAGCACACTTAAATTCCTTAAACTACCTATTACTTGTTGGTAAGGAAAATCTTCATTATATTTTGTATTGTTGGGTTTCAATTGTAATTTTTATTCCATAGAAGTCTTAAATGGTACAATCATCATTTTAAACTTTTTCAGCAATTGATTCACTTAGTTTTCTTGATCTAGAGTTATTGTCCATTCTTTCCAATTTCTTTCTATTCTAGAGCTATTATTGTTAGCTTGTTTCCCTTACCTTTCATATATATATATATATATATATATATATATATATATATATATATATATATATAACTATATAACTATATATATAATATTTGATATATTGACGTGTATTGACATATGTATTAATTAATTTTTTGTGCTAATGGCGTTGAAAAATTTTCAAACAATGTACCGATGTACAAGATCGGGAAAATCCGCGGACAGCTGTTTCGCCATTATTGTGGCTCGTCAGCACGGCGTATCCCTCAATCTCGCACATCAGTACAATTTTTGAAACTTATATTTATTGTTAATTCTTCCGCCTTAACGTTGGAATAAGGTAAATCTTCCGCAGTTTTTGAAAACCCACTTGCATTTCTTCTGGCATCGCTCTCTTCCACTAAGCCGCATCTGGCCTGGAACAGGCTTCCTGACTGTTAATGGATCTGACAGTATAGAATCTCCATCGCAGCACATGTATGTCACAAAATCTTCAAACACTTTGGGTTTCGGATGTCGCTTGGATTTTCTAATTGGTTCTTGTTCCTCTAAAGAATCACTGTTATTCATACTGCTACTTGATTCTTTTTCAGCTTCTTAACTTGTATCTCTCACTGATTCTGCTACTGTTTCTTCCTCATAATTTTTCTGTAATGTTTTCCATTACTATTACATTTCTACTTGTGGTTGCAATACTTCTGTTGGCATCGTACAATCTGTACCCTCTTGTTGTTTCACTGTATCCTACTAATATCATTTGTACGGACATCTTTTCCCATTTGGTTCGTCTTTCTTTTGGAATATGAACCATTACAGGGCACCCAAAAATTCTGAAATCACTTACATCTGGTTTGTGGCCATGCCAAACTTCAATAGAAGTTTTTCCTTCTAAACCTGATACTATTGATCTGTTTCGCAAGTAAACCGCTTTTTTTAGGTCTGCATCAAATAATAAGCACCTCACTTTCTCTACAATCGTTCTATTCATTCGTTCCAATAGACCATTTTGTTCAGGGGTGTAGGGGTTTGTCTTCTGAAGTATGATACTATTTCTTTTGAGTAATTTTTCCATGTCATTATTGCAAAACTCACCACTATTGTCTGATCTTATTTTCTTTATTCTGCAGTCTTTCTGGTTTTCCACCATTGATTGGAACTCTTTAAATTTGTTGATAACTTCATCCTTTGTCTTTAGAAAATACACAAATGTCATATGACTGTAATCATCCTCAAACAACTCAAAATACCTGGAACCTCTCAAGGACGTAATTTGCATTGGACCAAATATATTAATGTGAATAACTTCCAAGATTCTGTCTGCCCTTGTTCCTTTGTGTTTGAAAGGCAGTCTCGCCGGTTTGCCTTCACAGCAAACTACACACTGTTTTTTCTGACTTTCTTTATATTGAATTCCCTTGACCACTCCACCTTGCAACCTTTTAAGATCTGCATAATTGATATGTCTGCGATGTCACACTTCACTTGTGACTACTGCTGTACTTAACAGACTGCTTTCACACTTAGTCGAACTTTCAATATTTAAGTTATAAACATTTTCAATTAAATCAGCTTTTGCAACCAATTCACTATTTTGATTAAAAATTTTGCAACCATCTGCTTCAAACTGATGAATTGGTGGTTATCGTTGACTTGGTGGATATTGTCTACAAATCGAAAACAAGGAACTAAGAAAGCTGTTTGCTGGAAACGACGATAACTTCAATGCAAGTATGATATTTGAGCACTAGGGCATTTAAACTTCAGTGATCTCAACAAAATGGCAAGTGATTTAGTTCAAGGGTTTGAGTGCAGCCAGATTAAACCAAAACTCCGTGTGTGGTATGTTGTAAAGGCAAACAAGCAAGAAAATCATTTCCACAGAATAGATGTAGACTAACAGTTCCTTTGGCAGTGATACATTTAGATTTGTGTGGTCCAATGGAGGTTTTTAAGCCGTATGTTATATGTATATTTTATAAAGACGAAAGATAAAGCTCTTCAAACTTTTAAGTGATTTAAAATTATGGCCGAAAATCAACAAAACAATTAAAATTACGCATTGACAATGAGTTGAAGTAATTAGTTTAGAATAAACAGTTTTTGGATAGATGTGTATCATTCATCAAAGACAAACCTTTACACTTCTGAATAGAACGGGATTTTGGAGATAATGAATCGAAGCATTGTCGAAAAAGCCAGATGTTTACCATTTGATGCAAATATGGGAAAGAAGTAAACAAAAAAAATTATAAATATTATAAAAAAGGTAACACACATAATAGTACAGGAGAGAATCAAATTAAAATAAGTAAATATAATAAATACCTAAATTCTTATAGAAAAATTACACATCCGACCCGTCGTATCATACTGTCAATCTCCAAATATAGTTTGCAAATGAGGTACATAACCAATAAACTACCACAACTAACATATTACCATGCAGATAAGATCATTTCATAAAATAAAAACTCGATAGAATCCTTCGAAACATCTCAATGGTAGAAGCATTTATTTTGTGGAACATCTTGATTAAATACGGCGACTATGTTTTCAATGCTAAGTAAACCATCTCAAATTAATTTTAAGGAACTTAACCGGAGGACATTAACAAAACTACTTTGGAGCTTTAAATATACAATGTTGTAATCATGTAAAGCACAAAATAATAATGTAAGCTATATTTTGACCGCAGTATTTATTTGGGTGAAATGTGGTTGTTACCAATGCCTTATCTGTACATGTCAGAGATAGTGTTCTGGGAATTGATAAAAAATTGATCGAAACAGGAAGCTATATTTGCATGCTTTAGCATTTGTATCAAAGACAGTTGGAAGCTTATTACTTAATAATATAGCAAAACAGAATATTTATTCTAATGTGTATTAGTACGTAATATAATCAAAACATCATCAGGTTTCTTGAAGTGTGAAGTAAGAGTTGAAAACATTGAATAAATGTAAGTTATTTAATTTCTTGAATAATTTTCTAACTTATCTCTTCTTGAAACATTATGAAATAGGTAAATAATTGAAACATTTCAATTAAAACACTTGTTATTTTCCATATTAATATATTCAATTTCCTGACACGTGTTTCGGTTAATTACAACCATTATCAAAGGATGATACAGTAAATAATTGATAAACACTCAGTGAAACAAACTAAGTGTGAAAATATGATATGATTACCCATTAATAAATAAATAAATTGGAGATAATATTAATTTTTGGATACTTAGATTCAAGCGCTTATAATCCCGATAGTGGAGCCATTTTTATACATAATAATTATAAGAAACATGATTGTGGTGACTATTTCATAATCATTTTAATGCATTTCCGGACTTGATTTTGGACGAATATCTACGCACTAATAATTAATTTCTTGTGATAGCGGCGGTTTTATTTATTTTTTCAATGTATAAACATAACTATTTCAAACAAAACTTATATTATAATTCAATATACATTTACAAACATTTGATTCCATGTGTAAAGGCTCAAATAAACGTTCACATGATTTTCCACTACAAATGCTTTTTATGGGTCTACTGCCAGCAAAAGTTTTTTGATGATTTTACATCAGTTTACTTGCCATATATGACTTATCTGTTTTCAAAATTATACTTTGTTATTCAATAGTTTATGTCACGTTGATAAATTAGATAGTATATAGATATAAATAGTAGCCTGCTGCGAGATCAAATTGGAATACTACAATAATTCAAGATATTTTCAATGCTATTAATTACATCAGTGCTTTAGAAATTATAACATTAATTCGGTTTTTGCCTAAATTATATAAATTAATTACTGATTTTAATTACTTTCTTAACAATATTGGGTAAGTAGCTTTCACTAGGATTTAGCACTCATTAGACCATCAAAAAATCTGGAGTTGTTTGCAGAAAGCACAAGCATCATGAAGCTATTAAACTCTTTAATATTAAGAACATTTGATTCGTGCTTATCTATGAAGCCATGCAAAGTATTATGTTCGAAAAGGAATAATATGTGTGTTATACAATTTATCATCTTCTTAAATTAATATTAGAAAAACTGTACAAATCATCTAAAAATGAAAATAAGTCTTACAATTTGTAAGGTTCTGGATTCGTTCGTCTTAGATCTTTAATACGCGTTTGTTACAAAAGGTCACATATGCATACAGGTTAAAGCCAGTAATTGGTCTTGATTTAATACATCTTCTCATATTTTTTACCTTGTCCAACTGTATAACAAATTACGAAGTTTCCGAAAATAATTTTTTAGACGTTGAATATTAAATGGATTAACATGTAGGTCACCACTAATATAATTAAAAGATCAACTACTCTAAATAAATGCGGATAGAATTCGGACCTGTACTTTATGCCTCAATTTACTTCAAATGAATACATATTTACAACAGAATTCTTGATTACTCTACTATCCTATATCACAATTCTCGCCCACCGTCTTAAAAAAACCAGCAGGTATTTGAACAAGCAGCCCTTCGTAACCTCACTAAAATTCAACTTACTGTAAATCCTGTCCACAATATGTCTAATAATTTTGATATCAATTAACACATAATAAAATGTATTAAAGTCCTTTACGTTTTGGTGGTTTTCTAATTATTAATTAACAAATAATCCCTATTGAAAAACGTTTGAAACACATATCCTAAAAATTTTCAAAAAACAATATAACCACAAGGAACATATCCAAATGTGTATCTTTCGTAATTCTTTGATAAATTTCAAGAAAAAACATTCTCAAATTACCATTTATGAATTCATTTCATCCACGTATAATGACATTAGCGATAAAATATAAAAAAATGATATCAGCCTATTTTTTATAATTTAAAATACGTAGCTATAAAATATAAAATATAAAAATCATTGAATTTCCTATGGTGTATTTGTTGACGCACCACCCGGTTACTAAAAAAAGGAAAGATTAGCGATACCTAACTATTAAATAGGGTTGGAATTAATGCAACATTAGAATAAGATACCTATTTCAAAAATGAATGATCTTATTGAGATGAAACTTTAAACTTAAGGTTTTATTGTTAAAAACTGGCACTTAAAAGTTTTTAATAATTTAATAATTTAAATTCTACAACGAACTAAAGGATTTTAATACATTTTATTAAAAGTTCTTAGTGAACATTCATAAACCGAAAATGGTTGTTTCTAAATTTATAAAGTATTACAAAACTTTTCAAACAATAGTTTAAAAAAACGAGAAACTGAACAAAAATAAAAATTAATAATTTGACATGTTTGCCTATTGCTAATAAACTATAGAAGTTACATGAAATTTATAGAAGTAATTTTAGAAAATCCAAAATTGAGCAAATTATTACTTCTTTTTGCGTAAACCTCATGGTTTTCAAGAAATATACAAACAGCTTTAAATTTTTGTTTTTAGAAAATTTCATAATTTTTCTTGAATTTTAAACAGTTATTTGCTAGATTTTTCTTGAAAGGTTCTAAAACTTTTCAGCAACTTATCTTTCAGATTTTTAAAATTTTCCAATTCTAATGTTACAGATTCTTTCAGAAAATCTTTGAAATTGTTTCTCATTTTTCTTCTAATTTGTGAAAATTTTCTTCGACTGCTATAATATTTTCCAGTAATTAGTCCGAATATTTTTACTTTTTTGGAGATTTTTTAAATAAAATCTTTTCCAGATTAAGAGGTTATTTTTCACTAGTTCAGTTTTTTAATACATTCTACAATTTTTGTTAGTTTTATAATTATCCAGCTTTTTCTCAAAAGTTATTCACTATTAGTCGAATTTTTTATTTTTTTAATATTTTTTTATTAGTTATAATATTGTCTAGTGATTATACTATTTTTTACAAATTTTCCAGTAATTATTTTTACTTTTAGAATTGTTTTCAAAAAGTTTCTCTCTTAGTTTGCGAGATATTTGCTTAATAGCTTTTAGGTCTTTAGCAATTTAGCTTTCAGATATTTTAAATTTTGTACTAATTTAGGAGTTTTAAAATTTCCCAGAAATTCTTCAAAAATTTTATTTGCGGAAATTACCAAAGCTTTTTCTTTTTCAGAAATATCTGTTGAAATTTACAAATTTTCTTCTCGGGGATTTAATAATTTGCAGTATATTTTTCAGTGTTTTTACTGACTAAATGAATTTCTCTTCAGGGAAGTGTTTTCTACAAGAGTTTTAGATTGATCAAATCCATTAATTCCAGAATTTTCTAGCAATTTTCCAAATTTTTCTAGCTTTATATTAGTAAAAAAAATCAGCTATTTTCTTCTTTACAAATATCCCTTTCAATTTGAAAAAAAAATCTGATGAGGTGACTAGCAATTCACTTCTACATCTGTTTTTAATAAATATTGCAGACTATTCCACTCCTATTGCATGTAGCCAATGAAAATGAGGCACGTGATATTTTTTAGCCAATCACGTCAATTTATAAGTGAATAAACACCAAGTTGCTGTTTATTCACCTGAATAACCTGAAGTTAACTATTTCCCGACAAATGAATTGAATTAGCCTTGATAAAAAAGCGAAAATCGTTGTTTCTACGTACGTCAGTTGCAAGTAGGTTATAAAATCAAAAGGTTTGGTAACACTTCATCATCCATAATAAATGCGACGGTGACAAGTTCTGCACCAAAAAATCAAACTTAAACGAGATCGTGTGTTTGGAAACGATTTGAAGAAATCTGCGCCGATAAAAACTACCAGTTGTTAGCAAAACTTTAATGGAAACTTGCGGCGATTATAATGACTGGGCGTATAATATAAAGAAGGTAAATGCAAATGATTATAAGGGAGGTGTTATTTAATCAATGTCGAATTTTTCGACCAAAATACTGCAAGAGATATATCATAAAAATTTTAATATAAACATTGAACCATTCACCGATATTCGTTTCAAGTCGTGGAATAGTCTTTCCAAATACCATTCGTGATGACAATTAAATCGGAATAAATTTTGTTTTCAGCGCATTCAAGTTTGTTGCTTAATCGCGATTTTTATTCGAGCAACTGATAGAAAAAATCACTCGCCTGGCGGCTCGTGATTTTTTCGTGACAGTTGCTCTCATTAAAATCGCTAAGCAACAAACTTTCATGCAAAAACAAAATTTATTCGAGTAAATTGCCATCACTTATGGTATTACTTGTGAATATTTTAGTGATTCTCTAATGAAATTCTCTTCCAAGTTGATAGTCTTTTTAATTTCTAAATTTTTCTGCAATTATATTTTTATACTAGTTTAAAAGTTTTTTGGAATTTACCAGAATTTTCTCGAAACAATTTTACCATTTCTTACTTTATAAAAGCCAATTTTTTAAATTTTGGAATAAGCTTCCCTTTCAGGCTGCGATTTTTTCACAGTTGTCAGATTTTGTAAAACTTTGCTTTAACAATTTTCTACTAATTCAAGAGTTTTGATTTTTTCAAAAAAAATTTAATAATTTCTACAATTTATTGCATTTAATTAGCTTTTTTATTTTTAGAGAATTTTTTTTCTATTTTGCAAAAAAATATGTTAACTTCCAGTAATTCTTTAGGAATTTTTTTCAATAAAAACTCTTCCACTTTGCAAAATTTTAACAATTTATACTCAGATTTTTGATAGTTTTTAACAATTAAAAAGCTTTAGAATTTTTCGCCATATTCTTAATATTTTTTTATTACTTGCTTTATTTTAGTAGATTTGTACTACCTTTATGCCGTCACCACAAATCTCTGAAATTATTTTTAAAAGTTCAAATAAATTCTAGTATTTATTTTTATTTTTCTCAATTTTTTTCCACTTTTAGAGATTTTTTATAAATTTCTCTTTTAGGCTGAAAGATCTTTCTTCTTTCTAATTTTTTAGAAACTTTGCTATAACGATTTCAAAATACTTATTTATTTATCAACGAAATCTCTCGTAATATAATAATACAAATTTACAAAATAAAAAATGTATATATTTATAATTAACAATTAAAAATAATATAAGAAATAGCATATGTACGTAATAAATAAACTAGAAATCAAATTAATGACCAAAAACTAATTGAAAGATTTATAACATTTGATTTAGATTTTCTATTAGTTGGAGAATTTTCCAGAAATGTCTCAAAAAATGTTTAACTATTTTTTATTTTATATAAGCGAAATTTTATTAGTAATCAATCCTTTCTAGGAATATGACTTTTCGCTTGCGAAAATTTATTTCGACCGTTCTAGTATTTTCCAGCAACCTAACAATTTTTATCTATTGGTCAATTGTTTCTTTTTCAAATATTTAATAATTTGTATGTTTTGATAATGGCACGTTGAGATGCCGAAACTATAGTCAGCAGTAAATAAATTGTGTTATACAAACAAAGTTACAAAGTGTTTATTATTTAATAATTCAAATTTATTTATAGAGTAGCATGAAAATATTTTAGCATTATTAATATTTTATTTAAATAATTTTTAATTCTTTGCGTACGTTAATAATATAAGTGATACAGTATTGTTGAATTTAACTCAAATAATTCCAATTGTTTTCTGTTAAAACTTTAAATTGTTTTGGCTGCTTTTGTGTTACTTTAGAATACAGTATCTATTGTCGCTTTAAATTATAATAAACCGAATAATAATTTAATTAAACTATGCATTAACAACTTAGGTCAAGAGTACGTTATTTTAAGCGTACATATGATTAAGGTTGAAAAATCTATTTTCTAACCAATATTTTAAATAATTTATATTTTCAATTTATTAGGAAATGTATTTTCTTTGATAATTTCATGTTTTTTTCATGTTATTATTAATAGATTGAAAGGTTTTAGCAAACTTTTAACCATTTAAAATGTATTTATTTATTTTAATCTTTGGTCTCCTTTCTTAAAAAAAGCATACGTGAAATTTTGGATGAAAGAAGCAAGGGCGGAGTTCATTTTGGGTAATAATTATATATTTCATTTTATTGCTAATAAAGTTTTTGTCAGTTTTAACGCTCTTTTTTTCTTCAATAATACTGAACAATATAGGGAAAGTCTTATGATAGTTACATCACCATTTTTTGTATTTGTTTTTGATATGCAATTAATTAAAATGTTTACTAAACTTTATTATAGTGGTTAAAAACATTGTAAGAGCTATTATTATGTGTTCAATTTATGAATTACTACTACTAGATACTACAAAGTTGGAATCATCATGACCAAGAAAATTAATTGATGGGGCTGTTTAAATTTTATAATCACTTTCTTTAATTACTCTTCTTTTTCTGAAGAAGTCAATCTGTGGCAAATAATTATTGGGAGTCTAATTTGGAGGAATATTAGATAATTATCTATTTGAAGAATCGTGGAAGCAAAAATATACTATTACTATAATACATTTCTCTGCTGGTAGATGAAAAAAAAAATAGCAGGAATTTGACCGAGATGTCAACAAACTGTAAATTTTTAATAATAATGAAGTTTTTAGCTTTTTAAATTATAATAGCTAGTCGTGATAAAGTTTATATTGCCGTAATTTTTTCTGGCGACGTTATTACAGTACTGATAAACAATAGTTAATTAGTGAATAATAGCAACAAATAGAATTATATTACAATATATTGATACTCTATATCATTGTTGTAGATGACCAATGAATGTTGATTCCAGAAAATATTCACAGGGGAAACCTAATTGTGGATTAGGATATTGACAACGGTCTAAAAACTAAACAATATTAGTAGCTTAACTACTTTAGAAATATCAATTTCAAAAATAAAGATAATATAATATAATATACATAATATAATATAATAATAATAATATAAATTTTGTGAAGGCAAAAATTTTTTATTTCCTAACAAAAGTACTTTCAGAATTCATTGACATTCTTATTTCTCGAATTGGAGAAAACATTTGTGAGTCGGCCATATTTTATATTCTGTTTCCTGTAAATATTATTAATTATTCGTTCGAGTGCACGATCTTAATTTAATTGGGTTAACAGCATATTCGTCCAGCTGGATTATCAGAATTCAAAGGTCGCAGGTTTTTCAACTTATCTAAGAGCTACATTAAATGAACCAATTAACTTAATTGCATTCAATTTTCTCATTTGTTATTTTATTGTTCTTTATTTACGCAAATCAAAGATATTAATATTAATTTTCATAGTAGCATAAAATAAGGTATTTCTTGAATGCATTTAAATTAATAATAAACGGGTGTTTTAAGAGTTTTGCTTACTTATGTAGAGACACTACTACCATTGTTTCACCATACCGTGGCATCATCAGGCAGACGAGTAATGAATCATTTATCAAGCAGATGGGTAATAAATAATTTAAACTAAAATAAAACTCTTGAAACGTGTGTTTTATTAATTTAAATGTATAATGTAGTTTTGCCAAGTAACAGCCCCTTGAATCCAATTTTTTTTTAATATTTTCTTTGGTGAAACATTATGAAATAATAGTTAAAAAAACACTTGGTTTGTTTCACTGATTTTGTATATTTACTTAACTAGTTTAGCTTCTTACATGATACACTCTTGATAATGCTGTAACAAGTAAAACTGGTTGAGTAAATATACAAAATCAGTAAAACAATTCTTTACCTATTAAAACAAGGTAAATAAAACTGATGTTAAATGTACATATGCTGATAATGTACTGTATAAAAATAAAACCTATTGGGTAATATATTTACCTAATTAGTAAACTATAAAGTCTAAATTTTAGCAAAAATAATTGCAATCGAGATATAAATATTTAATGGGTATTTTTGAGGACTACCTATATTTTTTCTATTATTTTAAAACTAAGAATAATTGAACGTAACGTAAAAATGAAAACATATATTCTTGAATGTTTTCGGCGTTTACTTCGTGGTACATTTTGATTGAAAATAAATAAAACACTTTTAATTTTGTTTTACCACAATAGATTGTCGTAAAATAAAGTGAAAAGTGTTTTATTTATTTGAAGAAGAATTGATAAAATACTAGTTGTTTCTAATTTTTACAATTAACAATTATAAAACCCAATAATATTTTTACCTTTTAAGATAAATATTTCAATAGATACTATCGAAAATATTTACTTCTGATAACAATATATACAATGGATCTTTGATTATATAGTAATTATCTAAATCATTTAAATGTTAATGATTCAGATGAATGAACTGTTAATTGTAGTATTGCTCTCGTTTTACATCCACTTGTAAATAGGCTATTGTAACTTGACCACGAGATAATAAGTAGATTAGAGACATACAACATCCACATAAAAGTTACTTCTACATCAACAACTGTTCCCATTGCCTTATTTGTTAATTACGCGTTGCGAAGGTTTTCACGAAAGACGATAAAAGTACTTACCTCATAAAACCATCCAAATCTGTCTTGTATTTTATCCTGAGTAAGGAAGGGCTGGAAATTTCTGAGCACATTCAAAAAAGAGTCTTCGTATCCGGCAAACATCAGCTCTTCAATTGATTTCGTCACGAACACCTTTGAAGTTGTCGATAAAGCAAATGAAAGTGTTTTTCTTTTCCATGTGTCCCAGTAACGAGCCTTATGCGATGCTACCTACAAACATGTTATTTAGGTATGTTGTGATTTTTGCAACTTAATATTATTTAGATTCTAGTATTTACACTCATGATAAAGTAGTACACATATTGCAAAAGGTCATTGACTGCAATGATAATATTTTTCAAATAAATATTTAGATTTTATTACTAAATACGAAAATACGAAAATAATTTGATCAGCCTGACATGTATCTAAATTTTAGATAGTTATTTTGAATGGCTTTTCTCAAATATTTTGTTGTACTTTTTGTTATTTTGTTTCATATAATCAAATGTTTGACAGATATTCAATAGTATTCAAATTTAGTATGTGGTTATAGATTTGAATTCTTGTACTAAGATGTATTTTAAAGCCAATGGAATATAAAGCAGAGCTTTCGAATTTATTATTCATCTGCCTGATGAAGCCACTGTGTGGTGAAACATGTTGCAGTGTTCAACAATAAATGTGAAACCCTCCCAACTGTGTTGTTTTATTTCAATTTGTTATGGAGTTTCATCATGTATCCGCCTCGTCAATTCAATATCTTATTCTGAAAGGTTTTTGATAACTTTTTCCAATTATAATATAAAGTACAAACTTATTCTAGTTCAAGAATATTAATATTATTATTATTAATTATTAATCAATGATATTAATCAATTGTCTCAAGAATTTGATGAAGTATTTAATGAATCGTACGAAATTATTATAAGTATATTGATATAATTTTATGTTTATTGGTAGAAACCCTTATCTCAGTGGGAAATACTTAATTTAATAACTTCTATGTAATACTATCAAATAACCATCTCGACGAAATAAAATACATTTTTTGTTGAATACAAATAGACACAATATTACGGATGAGTAAAATATATTTACCAAAGCAACTGCATTAATGGAATTAATAACATCAGTCATGGGCCTGGGACTCTCCGAACCCATAAAATAGTACCTCTTCACGAACTGATACGAAACGGTATCATTATCGTGAAACTTAATATCATACTTTTCTTTAACCTCCTTAAACCTGTAAGGTCCAACTTCTTCGAAATGTGGCTTCACCCCTTGTCTATACACATCTTTCGGATTTGTCCAATTGAAGAAATAGAAGTCCAAGATTAACGGAGGATCATTTATCCTCCACGCTTCGTACGCTTTTGTTCCTGGAGCGATCGTCAGTGCATTTTTGATAATGAAGTCGTAAATCGGCACGAAGTGGAGAAGCAAAAATAATCCTATGAATGCGAATACTGTGCCGAGTACTAGGATGAAGTACAGACAGTACTTTCCGATCACCTTGTTGTTTTTCATAATCAATCTGCAATTAATTATTTTATTAATCATAGTGCTTAATGCAATTACGTTTAATCTATGATATATTAAATATGTAAATATAATTTTATAACGTTTTCATACAGCATACGACACAAAGAAACAAAGATATATTTTAAAACGTAATCTTTTCATTTTTTTATCATGCGTCGTGATAAGAAATGTATCTGTTACATATGATTATTATGAAAACATATTATGTTTTTCTATTGGTCTACATACATATGTATACATATATTTAGTGTATCAAAGGTTATGAGTCGCAAAAATTATTTTTGACTCAAAGGTCATTTCGGTAAGTTCCAAACATAACAGTCTGTTGATAAATTAAGTAGATGTCCATTAGATTTTTTTAGATTTAAATACGTTGAAACTGCAAAACCATAAACTATTCATACGTCATGTAGATTCCTATTTTTTTCCAGAGAAAACAAGAAATTTATTCCTCCATGTAATCTAGTATTAGCTTTTCATCTAAAACTGTCTGAGCTGAATAAGAAGGTATGAAAGTTTTTATTTTGTTATACTTAATTAAAAGTTCAAAAGGAAGCATAATTTTTGTTGATTGTTTTTATTTAATTATATGTATTAAACCTTGCTGTCAATTAAGAGTAGATAAAATGTAGTGCCATGAGATATGTTCCTATATTTAAAATTTAATTTAACTAACATTACTTTCTTTTAATTTAATTACTTTTTAGTAGATTTATAAGATTACGCCAAAAAATAAGCAATGTGATAATGTATTAAAATCTAATAATTTAGAAATAGGTCTTAATGTTTCTACATGAATATTGCTATAATTGTCACTGTTGACAGTTCCATAATATTATCGGTGGTTTAGTGCAACGCTTTAGATAATAGAATGATGTTGAATGGGTTATATACGGGATTAAGGGGATGCTAAATTTTCGTTACTGTACGAAGGGCTGATTGATCATATCTCAAAATTTTTGAGGTCTGAAAGATGAGGTTTAAAGTAAAGGATAGCGGCGTAGTCAAGAAGAGGCACAGATCATCTTGTAAATGTGTACAGCTGTTTTGGTTGACATGCCTTGATTTTTATAAGTTAGGCTTCTGAAATGCCGATCTCTCTTCCTAAGCTAATAAGCTTTAAGGTTTGGGGCGTGTGTTTTAAATGTTAATATTTGGAGTCAAATATTATTCCAAAGTAATTGCAAGTAGGAAATGGTGAAATAGAATGACTATTAATGATTATCTGGTAGGTGAATTCTCTGGATGATGAAAAGAAATTAGGCGATGGGATTTATTAGGATTTATGGTTACTCTTCATTTCGTGTACCATAATTGTATGGTATCCATCAGGCCTTGTAAGGTGGTAAGAGATTATAAGCTGGGGACATGTACTACTAAGGCAGTATCGTCTGCATATAGAACTGGGTTGAATGAAGGATTGAGTAGTGTGTATCAGGATTATAAATATCATAATCGTAAATGTTGTAAAGGATTGGCGATAGGGGAGATCCTTGAAGAAAACCTTGGTGAGGAACAAAGGCGCGTGTGTATTGCGGATTTTAAGTTGTAAGAGTCGACTGTATAAAAAGCTTTCAATTAATTATTAGTTTCTGTAAACAAACAACAATTCTCACTTTTTGTTGATAAAGCTTATGTTATTTCAACTTGAAATTACTTTCTTAATGAAGACATTTTTTAAATTTGTTTTTGAAAATTATATTTTATTATTTTATAATTATTTCTTCATAATCTTCATAAATACAGACTATAAAAAACTATTCTTATAATTTTTAATATTTGCATATTATATACGTCGATCCAATCAAAACCAAACCAGTCGGAAGAATAAAGAGGATGTGTGGGTTAAATTAAAAAAAAAATGACTTCGATACATAGAGTTAACAGAGTTAGAATCATACAGGAGTTAGTTGAGAGAATGTCGGATTTTAGTTAATGTCTTTAGGGAAGACCGCTAGCTAACTTTTATATTACGGATCGTAGGAGTGCAGGTGTTTGAGAAAAGGACATTACTATAGTCAAGTAGAGGACGGCAAATCGTTTTATAGATTACGGCTGTTTTAATAGACATTCCATCTTATCTGTATGTTAAGTTTATGAATAATTTAGACCTAGTTGCAATTTTCGCTTTGTTCGAAGCCGTATGGTTTTTGAAAAACAGTTTCTGATCTATACTATTGCCCAGGTAGAAGGAGAAACAGTTATTTGGGAAATATAAATATTATCTGAAGAATTATTGTTGCGGCGATAAGGAATTAGGAGCTGAGATATGTGAGGATTGATTTTAATTCGCCATTTTCAAAGTGTTGCTGGAAGACAATAAGCTGGTGAAGGAATTGTAGAACTTTAGGTACTTTGGGTACATAGGTACCTAGGACTGTGTCATCTACCAATTGTAGGAGCTATTTGGATGAATTAAAGTAAAGAGGATCAGGACTGTAAATGTCGGAAGCAGAAATGTTGTTGAGTAGTGGAGATAGAGGGATCCTTGAGGTAGGCCTTGATTGAAGATAAAAAGAAGGGAGTAAGAGTTAATAAATTTGGCATTGAGAGACCTGTTTGTAAGGTATCGCTTAACTCTTTGAACTACTTTGCCTCATCTGATTGCGTACGTCAGTCGAGAAGCAAGTGCACAGATGCAATTTGTGGTTGGCTCGAGCGACGCATTACGAGATACGCTCGTGTTTATTGTAATTTGCCAAATAATAAGAATATGAATTTTAAGGAGATAGTACTTATACAACTAGCCAGACAGAGTCAAAGGCTTTTTGAATAACAAGCAATAGAATGACTGATGAATTTCTTTCAATGTGTGTTGTTTTGGTGTTAGAGGTAAAGATGGTAAGAGAGAGGGTAGTGGATGGTTTTGAAAGGAAGTCGAATTCATAATTCGAGATGCGCTTAGAGATATAACAAAGTATTTTGGTATTCTGTTTTTAAGAAGTGATTAATTAAAATTAATAAGACAGTAGCTGGATATTAGAGATGGAGTAAAGGATCTGTTTTAGAGCGCAAAGGATTATTTAATTGATTGGGCTGGTACTTGGGAAAACTTCATTATAAACTTTATAAAATAAAACATAATAAAAATAGTAAACTATTTATGATTTTCAACTTTTTATTTTACTCACTACAATTGTTTCGCTACACTGTAGCGATAATATATTTCTTCACCTGAAGAAGCTACAGTGTAGCGAAACAATTGCAGTCAGTAAAATAAAAGTTGAAAATCATTAATAGTTTAATATTATTGTATTAAGTGATAATGGATTTTCAAAATCTTAGTGCCTCAACAATCAAC
This sequence comes from Ontholestes murinus, assembly GCA_963969525.1. Lineage (NCBI taxonomy): Eukaryota > Metazoa > Arthropoda > Insecta > Coleoptera > Staphylinidae > Ontholestes > Ontholestes murinus. The sequence goes on from OZ018393.1 coordinate 21,052,539, forward strand.
GAGTTAAATAAAACACGTTTGTTTTTGAGTTACACAAAGTTATTGTTGATGAATCTTGCAATTTGTCCGTCTTTTTATATCTACTATGATTTTTAATTTCTGTCCAGTTTATTTTACCTCTTAAGTCAATATTTTTCTGTAAGTTTTATATTTAGTTATTAGATATTGGATTGATGAGCCTGATACTTGACGAAACTCAATTATGCAATTATTAAATAAAACTACGATTGTTTATGGTTTTGCTTTATTTTGTAGATACACTGCTACAACTGTTTCATCACACTGTGGCTTCATCAGGCAGATTAATAATGATTTCCACAAAGAAATCCAGCACAAAATCAAAATTACTGCTTATTAACATACAGTGGCTCTGGTTCCATAGAAGTTAGCATAGGACTTAAATCATTAAACATTAAAAATTCTGTCAAGACATGCTAAAGATAAATTGGTGATAAATAAAAAGTCTGGGTTTTATCTACTTGAATGTGGTGATTGTCCCAAAATATACGTAGGGCAAACAGGCCTAAGTTTCGAGGATCGAATTTGTGAACACAAGAAAAGTTACATATAAGAAACAATAACCTCAATATACGCCAACCACCTTATGGAAGAACAACATCATTTGCATACGTGCCAAAAATGGAGAAAACTAAATTTATTGGAGACAGCTGGAGATTAACAAATTTCACAATCATAAAATATTATTGGGGAGCAAACGGATGTTGATAACATGCCATTATTCAATTTATAAGCAGCCCCACCATATCTAAAATAGTAATGTCTTTATTCAAAGTTCAGAAGTATTCATCAGTTGAAGGTTTTTTGATTTGTTTTTTATAAATGAAAATAACACACAGTTTATTCCTTACTTCACTTGTTTATTTAAGCGTTAGATGTACATTTCTTTGTTTGTTATTGATAATGTTCACCTTGTGAACGACATATACATCTAACGCTTAAATAAACAAGTGAAGTAAGGAATAAACTGTGTGTTATTTCCATTTACAAAACACTTCACGTAAACTCAAACCAACAATAGTTGTTTTTTATATTTAATGAGGCGAAGGCTATATTTTAGAAGAGGATATTTATAGTATTTATAATATGTAGTTGAATTGAGTAATTGAATCAGAGTTTATATTAGAATTTGATATAATGAATTGTAAGTCTGCAGCAAGTTTCTATGTATCACATTTGTTAAAATTAAACATTAGGTTAGGGATTTATTGTATGAGATTAGATGGGATTTTTATTTTGAAGATAATGGCTACTTAGTCAGAGAATAAATCGAAACTAAGGTTGATAGAGTGTGTAAGGTGTTGAATGTTTTGAAAATCAAGAAGGGTGTCAGAAGTAATAGTTTGTGAGTGAAAGTGGGTGAAGTAAGACTACGTACGAATTAGAAGTTATACAAAAATGATAAAAAGTATCGCAATGACAGACAAGTCTATATTTTAAGACGACCGAGCTCGTGGCTACGGATCTCAGTAAAGGGGGTTTTACCTGAATCACTTCGAACTCCCTGATAAAAAGTAACGAGATTTGGTTTTGTTGGTATTATAGTTATCAATGGTAATAGCATTATCAAACAGTGATGCTTTTATAAATAAAGAGTCTTCGATAGGGGAATGAGGGTGGATGTACACAAGAAACAAATTGATTTAAAATGTGGGAAAGATTATGGTGACATGTAAACATGAATCGAGTAGGTGATTCATTTTTTTTTGGCGATTAGCTTTGTCTATTTTAATAGAGAGATGGGATACAGCTATTAAACTATTATAATTTGTTAATTTTTTTCTTTTTTTTATTCATTTACTGTAAATTTAAACAAACTTAAAAGATTTTTTCAAATATTGTTTATATTATGAATTATAACAATATAAGCAATTATTGCTATTTTAAGATTTTTACAATTTATAGGAAGTGAATTAAAGGTCAATTTAAAGTATTCAGCGGTCTATTTGTTTTAGTGATTATCACTTATTTTGACAGAAAAAGGTTTCCTTTGTATCTTTTCGGTTAAAATAATAGTTATAAATAATTAAAAAAGCTGAACAACATTTTATTTGAAAAAAAATCGTTATTGTTTAAATATTTTATCAAAATCAATAACTAAATGTGTAATTTATAAAATATAGTCTTTTTATGCAGGATGCAGGCTTTCCAAAAAGTTCTGAAATAGGCTTTTTTATGAGAGAAGTTTCCTGGAATAATTGTTGATGCAATAAAATATGCCATTTTTGAGTATGTTTGACTGTTTAGAGAGTTGGATAAACCCATATGTGGATTTATCTGAAAGAAAATTAGTAACAAATTCGCAGATAATAATTAAAAGATGCAATAACATTGTATTTAATTAGTTTAATCGCAATTCTTAATTTAAAGAAACTATATATTGTTGTTAAAATAATAATGATTAGCCATTCTTTAGCATTGAATACTTAATTTTAAGTAGTAGTAGTAATTGTGTTTGGCTATCAACCGCACGGAACGAACTTAAGCTTACTTAAAGGAAATATCTATCTAATCTATGTATTTCCGTGGATTCATGATTTATACGTTTTCATATTGATAAGTTGAAGTTAAAATAAAACTGCACACCTTTAATGAATACTGTCAGAAATTACTTGACTTTTGAGGAAAAACTTAAAATTTAATCAATGTTGGATAATAGATTTCACCTTAAAGGTAGTATCTGTTCCAAAATAAATTGCTGACATCTGCATAGTATTAAAATAAAACTATATAAATATTATATTTTTAAGTATAATATAAAAGATAATAAAGTGAAATATAAGAAACTACTAATATAAACCTTCATTGGCAGCAGTGTCATCGAAGCTATGTTGAGCAAGAGAGGAAGAAAATTTAACTGAGAAGTATATCATTTTGATACATATTTTAAAGTTTCTCTATTTTGGGTCATATTATCCACTATTGTGGCCAATAAATAAAAAATGCCTTGACGGATAAAAGAAGAAAACAAGGGTTTGAGTGGAAGATCATTTTGCAAGTGAACTCTATCCTATTCGTGTACGCTCTAAATTCTAGTATAAAATGTATTCCTTTCAATCAATTTGGTATGTTTTGTAAGTACAATTAATGAAATAAAGTATGAAACTATGAAACTATCGCCACATTACATTTAGATTTGATGGTAGATTATATTTTCTTTTCAAAATATGAGAAACTATTGCCAAAACAATAGATACAATATTGTATTGAACTAAATCTTTAAAGCTAGGATTTTGTTTTTTGTTTAGAGAGCTGTGAAGGTTTGGTAAAATTAAGAATTAAGAAAACGTATACAAATTTTGGAAAATATAATATAGGTGAAGTGAAAAGGATAATATAAAACTTCGAACAATGTAAATAAAAGTAATATACAATTTTTAAGGCAATTCTAATGATAAATAATATGTCTATATAAATTTTTATATATAATTTTTAACAAGAACTTCGTTTTAGAACGAAATAAAACAAAGAATTTTGAAGAAAATGATTAATTTTTTTATTGTATTAGAAAGTGTAAAGTTTAGCAATTAAAAATGAAATGACATAAAAAAATGTCCACCACGATCACTCTTACAAATGTTGATTCTTTGATAAAAATATTCAATCGAAGTTTATTTCATTAATGGCGACACATATTTTGAGTTTTCAATTTATTCGATTGGCTCCGTATCGACTTTATCTTTAACATAGAGCCACAAAAAATAATCCAGTGGTGTTAAATCACCTTACACTTAACAGCTGAGTTTCGTGAAATTATACGATAAGAAAGTTTGATTGGTAATAAATTCATTGTTTCGGTGGATGTTTCGGTGGATGTTTCGGTGGATGTTTCGGTGGATGTGTGACTTGTAGCATCATCCTGTTGAAGCCACTATTCAGTAATATCCATATCCAAAATTGAATTATTAGCATCTCTAGATCTATTGACCGTAACGGCATTTCTAACAAAATTTTGAAAAAAAGAATGGCACAATAACGCCTCTAGATCACATTGCGTACCAAACGGTGACATGTTGCGCATGAAAATATGAAAATATTTCTCAACAATCGCTCTTGGATTATCGGAAGCCAAAATGCGGCAATTTTGCATGTTGACGTATCTATACAAATGTCTGAAAAAATGATGAAGCGGGTTGTTTTTAAATGAATTATGCGAAGCGGTGGCGATGTGAATGGTTGAAAGGCTTCAATTCTTGCACCAGTTGCACCTTGTGAGACTTCAAAGCCAAAACCTTACGCAAAATTCGCCATATGATCGTTGTAGATATCCCCATTTGTTGAGAATGTCGAGGTATTAACAGAGTCGTATCTTCTTAAACACTGTAGCTCACGACTCCGATGTTTTTACTTCAACGATTTGGTCAAACAGGCGTAGGTGTTAGCACATTATGTACTGAGCCTATTGACTCATACTTATCTTCTCTCAACTCTTAATAGCGGTCTCAGAAGGACGATTATATTAACCGAACCTATCACGAATTTTACGAAATATAACTTTTACAGATACACCATTTTCATAGTAAATTTTTATTATTTTAATATGATTTTTGAGCGAAGCTTCTACTACTGCTATGTCAAAAACTAAATATCAAAACTGTGATATTGTTCCAATTTGTTCCAACAAAGTTCTTGTTGAAAAATAAACATATATAGGTTCAGCTAATAGGACTAATAATCATTTGTTAAGAAAAACAGTAAGTCAACCTAAGATATATTAAATGGTTAAACTAACATAAATTATTTACGTACAACTCATATATATATATTATATAGAGGAGGGAATTTAAAAGGTGCGCACCTAAGTTTATACAGGGTGACTGAAGAAAAACCTTTGGTGCTGTATCTCGCTTATTTTTTATCCGATCTGAACTGTTATTTTTTCTCGCAAACAGTTTTTGACAAAATACGATCAACATTTTTTTTAAAATTGCACTGTATATATATTTTTATTGATTCGCAAGGAGATTTTTTTTCTGAATAGAAAATTGTAGACAAATTTATCCATACATCAAACTTAAGTCGAGAAATTGAGGATTAAAAAAATAAATAAAAAGTCAAGTATCCATTGTAAACAATATACAGACCCTATTTTAAATGTCAAAAGTGACAGTGACAGCCATTGATACAATACTGCAACGATTTTTAATTATTTCATAATTAAAATGTTGCAATATTTCAAACACTGTACTAGAATTTTGTGCTTCTACAGAAATCGTTTTTCAGTTTTTGAAATCTTGCAACATTTTTATTATGAAATTATTAAAAATCGTTGCAGTATTGTACCAATGACTGACACTGTCACTTTTGACATTTGGAATAGGCTCTGTATATTGTTTACTATGGGTATTTGATTTTTAATTTTTTTTTAATCCTCAATTTCTCGACTTTGGTTTGATGAATGGATAAAATCGTTTACAAATTTAGATTCCGAAAAAATCTCCTTGCGGATCAGTACAAAATTTATATACAGTGCAATTTGAAAAAAAAAAGTTGATCGTCTTTTGTCAAAAACTGGATGCAAGAAAAAATATCAGTACAGCTCATATTAAAGTCTTTTAAAAATCATTTAATTTGATGTTTTATTTATTCAAATCGGATCAAAAATAAGCGAGATACAGCACCAAAGGTTTTTCGTCAGTCACCCTGTATAATAAACAAAGGTTGGGATAGGTTAGGATATGTCAGAATAGATTACGATAATATTTGGATTAATAAAGTTACGTGAAGATTATAATAACTTGATTAAAATTTTACATTTCGGACACAAAGTAACGTTTATAAATGTTTACATCTAGTTACACATAAAATAGAGAAGAAAGGTTTCTAAGTGTTTAATTCAAGATTACAATAAGTTAAGAAAGGTTGAGTTAGGTTAAGGTGAGTTAATACATGTTATGGTTGGTAGGATAGGTTATTACAAGTTAGCATTGGTTATATTAGGTTAGTTTAGATTGGATTCAATGGTTTTCAATTACAATTTAAAATTAAGGAGGTGACTTCGTTTAAATTGTTTTAGTGTTTTATTTCAAAAATCTAAACCAAATTCGGACGAATGATATTATTGAAATGTTAAAGAATTGTTAAACACTTGTTTTGATTAACTGATTTTGTATATTTAAATATACAAGTGAAACAAATCCAGAGATTAACAATTCTTTAGCTATTATTTCATAATGTTTCACCAAGAGGTAAATGGGAAAATTATTTAAGAAATATTATTGTAGTACATTTTAATCAATTTTAATAAGAATTAATTCTTCTTCAGTTACAATTGTATAACCTCATTATACCCTTTTAAGACTTTTAAATCTTTATAATAAAAATGGTTGCGACCGTTACTACCTGGGAATCCGAATTTAAAAAATCATTATTTTTCAATTCAGTTTTTGTTATATCAATATATAATAGATTATTTTAGTTAAAATTATGTTTTTACTAATATTGCAATGATAAATTAATCATTATTATAATCATAAGTTATCATTAAAGAAAAACCTTGCTGACGTTGACCCGTTATAATATAAAAAATAACAATTAAAACATTTTATATTCCACAATTTTAAATCCAATACCAACAATATTGAGCGTATTAATAAATTGCCTTTGTTTGTTACGTGATGGTGAATCATTAAGCATTAATTCCTAACTATGATAATATGCACCCATTACCTGCTTACAAGACAAATAAGGTGAATCAACCGCCACGTCTATTTTTACGATTCTTCTAAAGCCGAAATTATCCAATCAAAGCACCACCGACGCTCCAGCATTAATAACGATCGTCATAAACGAAAATACTGTCTCACTTACATGCGTATCTTATTATTTCATCTCTTTGGTGGCACTAGCACTGACAAAAGAACGTCTTTTTAGCCACAATTAGAGGCGATGGTTTATTGTTATGTTGGAATAATTGTTGTTAGCCCGCGTCTGCTCGCATCTTCACAAACTGACTACGAAACGCGGTAGAGTTTTCATTATGATATGTCTTATCAATTTGACCTCATGTCTGTATTTATAAATTTCCAATAGTGATAAATGTAGTAAAAATTGTGGGAGCAACAAAGATAGCCTTCCGCATTTTCGCGTGTTCTTCTGATATGGATTGCAAAATATTAGTGTATTTACGTCAAACAATCTGTAATTTGGGTAATATAATTAACGCGTAGACAGAAAGGATTTTGATTTTTGGCACACTTTTGGGTGTATGGAGCGTTCTCCTGAAAATTCTTATGTAAACACGTTCAGTTACGGATACTAAAAGGTTTAATATAATATATAATTTAGCCGCATTATAATAGGATTAACAATAATGTTTCATTTAAATAATGAATATTTGTAGGTTAAAATAAAAAGGTTATTTTCTTTTTGAGTATAATTGAATATATCATGCAATTATATAATTATATATTTTTATATATAATTTGTATTTTGAACAATTCATGTTTGACCCTTTTATTAATTGCTCTTAATTTTTTATATTATTACTTAGATTAGTACGAAAATATAACATATTGATGCGATGGCTTCTAGAGATGATAAGTCGATGGATAACCTTGATAAAAACGTATGAAATTAAACAGTCACACTCAATGCAAGTATTTTAGAGTTTAAATGTTTATGAGTGTCAGGATATACTTATTGTGTTGTAGTTATAGAAATTGTGCGTTTTTATTTTTGTTTAAATGTTTTTTTACTATTTTGTTAATTTTTTACTCTTTTAGCTATTTTGTGTCTATTCTACACTAATTATATAATTAACACAAATTACTAGTTTGTCAATTATATACTTTAATTATTATCGTTTCTTCATTTTATTTGTTATCATATTTTGTCAGATAACAAACAAAGGTTAGTATAGGTTACAATATTTTAGAATATTTTCGGATAGGTTAGAATAAGTTACGTAATAAGTAAATCAAGGAAGGATCTCCACTTTTGAGATAATGAATATTTAAAGAGAGAGAATTATGTTGGCAACGAATTGAAAATAAGTTAAATTGCCTAAGCATTGCATGAATTTAATAATCAAATATGTTAAAGTACTTTAGGAAGTTGTAGAGGATTTGTCGATGATTTAGCCAGGGAAGTAGTTAATTAGCAATATAGAAATATTCATACAGGGACTATTATGAAAGTAATGAACATGATGTTGCTGTGACGCGACTATTCATCCCAGTGGGATAAAACGGGTCGGTAAATGTAGTGAGGGGTCTGCCCTTCCAATGCAGCCGGTCGCCAGTTTACTCCGAGCAGCCTTAAGTCGAAAGATGCAGCTCCACGTGAAGTGTAATTATGTTTTGTGCGCGACTTGCAAAGAATGCAATCGAAACATTCCAGATGCTTCAAGAGGCCTTCAAAGATACTGCATTCCGAGGTCACAGGTTGGGAGATAGCACAAGGTGGTCTGGGAGAAGAAAAGTGTTGACGGAAGACCAGAAAAACCTCGTCAAGTTTCACGCTGTCAATAATTGTTGGACCTAATTCAAAATGAGTCGGATGGCAGAGCAGCGAGTGGCACATAAAATCATCCCCAAAAAGCGCGAATGAGCATAAAAACTATGCGCATTTTCCTCTTTGTCATCCGAGGAATCGTCCATTTTGAGTTTGTACCGCAGAGGGAAATTATTACCTGCAGGTGCTCAAGATATTGAAACATGGGATTGCGTGCGTTAGGATTGATTTCAAAGACATGATCTTTATCGTTGCTAATTTTCTGGACCGGACCAACACCTTGGTGGTCTTCTAACCCCTTTACAGTTCCGACTTTGCTCCGATGGACTTTTTTGTTACCTGACTTAAGAGAAGGAAAACATCCAAAAGCATGTTACAACTTTCCTTAGAGAAATTCCCATCAAGGAGTTTCAGGATTCTTTCCAGGTATGGCAGACACGTTTCCACCAGTGTATTGATACCGGGGAGAGTCTTTTGATGATTTTTAAGCATTTGTATGTTGTGTAACGTCAACTTTGAATTATCAGTCATGATAGCCAATTCCTTTTGGATTTATGAATTGTATGATACAGCGACCGTTTTAGGTCTGAATCAAGATGGACAACGAAACTCTCTTCGAAGTTGACTTTTCCTATCCGTTAATTTATTAAAGGTAATAGTCAGATGGCGCCAGGTCTGGCGAATACAGAGGGTGCGGAAGGAGGTCTCATCCAAGCGATTTAAAGGTTTCTTTCACTGGTTTTTCTGTGTGAGACGGCGCATTGCAGTGTAACAAAATCACTTTGCCATAAATTCTAGCTCATTCCGGTCGTCTTTTGATTAATGCGTGGTTAAATTTAATCATTTGTTGGCAATAGCATTGTGTATTAACGGTTTCGCCTAGCTTCAAGAGTTCATAATACACAATACCGCTCTGGTCCAACAAGACACAGAGCATGGTCTTCTTGTCAAAGCGTGTTAACCTTGGCGTGTGCTTCGCCAGGTGAAAGCCACAATTTTTTCCGCTTCGAGTTTTCTAAATAAATCAATTTTTCTTCCCCCTTCACAATGATTTCCTTTCGTGGCATTGAAGCTGCATTTCACAAGCGACTTTGCGATTTTCCATTTGACGTTCGTTCAAATCGTGTGGGACTCATTTACCGAGTTTATTGATCTTCCCCATTGCTCATAAACGTCTGGTGATTGTTTCTTGTGATGCAAGCAATGCTTCTGCTAATTGCCGTTGAGTTTGAGTTGGGCTACCATCCAATAACTCGTTCGATTGTTAGATTGTTCGTTTTCGCATTTTTTGTGGTTTAGCAGAGCGCTCACTGTCTTTCACATTAAAATCACCACTTTTAAATTGTCGAAACTATGTTTCACATAATCGATGGAGCGTGTTCACCATGTGTTTCTATCAGCAAACGTTGACATTCAGCAGCCTTTTTCTTAAATTAGATTTGCCCCGCAAATGATCTTTTTCAGGCACAAAACTCGACATGATCATTGAACGATAAAGCAAAGTCGCTAGTTTTTGACGGACTCAACTTGTTTGTGTTTGTAGTTTAATGTTAGATGGACAAAATGACGTATGTGTCAAATGAATACGCTGCGTACTTTTAGCTGGCGCCATCTCTTAGTCAAACCGGAAAACACTTATGCATACACCTGTTAAAACTGAAGCATATTTAATAAATTCACTTCGAAATTCCAAGAATCATATCCCATTAGAAAATCAATGAGTTTACAATATTACAATAAAAAACACACTGATCAAACAACTCGAAAAATTAGCACACAAATAAAGAAACTTCTTCAATATTTCCACATATGGAATCATATAATCAATTTCAGAAATACTGAGATTATCGCCCCAAAAAAGTATTATTACAAAAGCAAAAGCCAGTGGGCACATCGAGCCTAGTGAGGCCTAGGTGCCCTGGTAAATAATTTGATCACCCCTGGCAAGCTCGATCCAGATCAAGATACAAAAGCTATAGAGATACAAAAAATGCGATTTAATTTCAACAAAAAGATGATGGCAGAAGATCATCGTCTCCCTGAATGCCAACAATAGGGAATAACACAGCACGCCTCTTATTGGTACTGATCTCCAAATTACTATTTATACAAATAAAACCTTTTTAATTGACAGTAATGAACTAATAATATGAAGATAGCGTGGAGCTCCGTCAATACCAATATTTTCAAAATCCACCCGAGAAGAAACCCGCCAACTTATAAACAGAGGTGATAAAAAGTGAAAAATTTTAAATAAGTCTTCAATAAAACTACTACCAATAAGTCTAAGGGTGCAACTTAAAGCTGCAAAAAGTGTAGAAACCGAAAACGAATTTTAAAAGAATTAAGCAGATATAATGGCTATTGGTCAAAATGTTGTTATATCCATGCCGTCTAAAAAATTCTTTAATCTATCATTTTTTTTAATTCAGGGTAAAATAAAAGGACTAAGATAAAATGTATTAGTAAGTAGATTAGATTAGATTCGACGGAGTCGTTTGGCTATAGACAGCCTTACAGCACTGCATCCTGATTAGATTTTTATACTAAAGGGTGGGCCATCGCAAAGAATCTTTTTAAAATCTTAATAACGGCTAGATATAATTTCATGATCTTGCATTTATTTTGTAGCCAAGAGTAGCCGATATACATGGAATATAACATCAGTCAAATGGCTGCCACGGTTGGCCTTACAATAGTCTATTCTCTCGACCCAATTTCTCAGAACATTTTCCAACGTCTGCGGCTCTATCTCAGCAATGGCATTTTGGATATTGACTTTAAGATCGTTAATCTTTGCTGAATTGTTGGCATAACAACGTTCTTTAACGGCACCTCAGAGATAAAAGTCCATGGGCGTCAAATTGCAGCTCCTTGCTGGCCAATTCACATCTCCACGACGGCTGATTACACGATTTTCGAACTTTTAACGCAATAAGCCGATAGTTTCGTTGCTAGTGTGGCATGTCGCCCCATTTTGTTGGAACCAGATGTTGCTCACATTCAAACCAGCAATTTGCTCCCAAAAAAGTTTGCTATCATGGTCCTATAGCGATTTCCGTTGACCGTTTCGCCAGATTTAAAGAAAAATGGTCGCTGATGCCGCCGGCCCATAATACGCACCATGCAGTCACTCGTTCGGGATGCATTGGCTGCTCAACGATCACGTGTGGGTTTTCCGATGCTCAAATCCTGCAGTTTTGCTTGTTTACATAGCCCCCGAGGTAAAAATGCGCTTAATCGGAAAAGATAATTTTGTGCCAAAATTCACCATCGGCTTCCAGCTACTCTAAGGCTCAATTAGCGAAGTTGTATCGAAGTGGATGGTCAACTCTTCAACTGCTGTGTTATTTGGAATAAACCGTTGTCTTTTTGCAAAATACGCCTCATGGTAGTGCGACTAATGTTCAATTGCTGAGAGCGATGACTAGTCGATGTTCTCGGGTTGGCTTGCAAACTACGGGCTACAGCAGCAATATTCTCAGTTGTACGAACCGGACGAGCATATGGAGCTTTAGGACGGTCCACCAGCATACTAGTTTCACGAACTTTGTTCACAAAATTCTTTAGAACACTTGCATTTGGGGTATATTCGCGACCGAATTTTGTACGCTATTTTCGCACAGATTCTACAATACATTCAAAGTAAATTGTTAACATTTCCCAACGTTCATTAAGCGTATAGCGTGCCATTTCGTTAACCGGGTGTTGTAACTGAAGAATTGTCATACAACAGATGAACAATATCATGACAGTAAAAATAAAGTGATAGTTCAAAAAGATTCCAAGAGATGGCCCACCCTTTAGTATGTTCCCAGGAATTTAATTCAAGGTCAATTAACTTCCTAAGAGGCCATGCCCTGATTTGTTCTAACGTTATCGCCATTTCTCCGGTTAAGGTTAGTCTGGCAGTAGACGCATAGGATGTACTCGGCCGTTTCTTTTGCCAATCAACATAGTCTACAAGTGGTGTTGTTCACTTTACCTATCTTGTGAAGGTGGTATTTCATTGGGCAATGTAGGAGGTACCACGCCCTTCCTATGCGCTTTTGATAGCTCACATGTAGGCTTTGATCCAAATGCGTAGTCGCAGCTCCTTTCCTGACAAGTCCATTGGCATATTCGTTGCCTATTATACCTGCGTGGTCTAATATCCACATTAGAGTGAGCACGTTGCTCTTGGACAATTGGTTCAGTGTTTGTTTACAGTTCGAAGTAGTTTTGAAATTAAAGCTGTACGCTTTGAGGTTCTTAAAGACATCCTAACTGTCTTAGAACAGACAGATGTGTGCCCCTTTGTAGCCCCTTTTCGTATAAACTTGAGCAAATTCCAAGACTATTGTTAAAGCCTATAGTAATGATAGGCTTTGTCCGAGAGGAACTGATTCTCTGTATTTAGGCCCTTATATGTTTATGCCGGACTATTCTTCCGTTTTTGATGCATCTAGATACCAGATTGTACAGCTATGGAAAATGTTTACATCGTAAACGAAATGTACATTTAGCAAAATAAAAATAAACTGTGGAGAAAGTAATTAAGTAAGTTATTTTATAAGACTCATTGTTGTAAAAATACGAAAACATTTCATAAATCGTTTTCGTATTTTTAAATTAATTTTCTACAACGACGTAAAGAAGTTGAATACATTTTAATACCCAAGTAGTTGAGTCGAGCGTAAACAAAATTGATTGAAATCAAAATGGCTGATGGTGGATTGATTTAAGTGTCAATATAAAATTAAAAGTTAAATAATGTTTGGTAAATGCATAAGCACTATGGTGTATTAGAAGAAAATCAGGGTTTGAGTGGAAGATTAGTTTTTAAAACAGAGGACACCTCCCAGTATTCTTATTATATAAAATATATGTATTTTTTATTTGTAATCAAAATTTTGAAATATTATGTATAAAAAAAATACTAAAGTATAGATAAATAAGTAATATTTACTGTTAAGAAAACTGTGTCGAATATAATGGTTATATAAATCGGTCGGTTAATGACCGTTTCCGACCATTATAGGGATAATAAAAATACAATCTTACCTATATAACTCAAAACCCGCTATTCCATAGCTACCATAATGTTCTACAATTTTATATATCACGATCAACATTACTATATACCGTCTAGTATACTAGTCATCATACAACATAACGAAAGCCACGTTATACTATTTCTTTCCAAATTATAGCTTTATTATTATTATTATTCTCTTCTAAAAGTTTATTATTTCTGAGAAGATAACATACTTATTGCGTTTTATTTAATTTTAAAAAAAGTCAGTTTCGATGTCAATTCAATTTTAATTATTTAAAATTATACTGCTGATAACATTAAAGTTATAATAATGTTCCTGGTAGCTATTTCTTACTGCTCTAAAAACACTAACTAATGTTTGACTCTAAATAAAGTTCCATTGCCTTTTTTTAGGTGAAAAGAAAATTTTTGCAAATAACAGCGAGTACGTGTCGCCTAACAATTGCTAAAACGTGAGACTGGTGTATATTATATTTTAATTTAAATTCACTTTCCCATTGTGATTAAACATAAACACATGCAAATATAATCTTTACAAGATTAAAAGGCGACAAAATTTTATTTGTTCACAATCATTTTACTACGTACTTGTCAATGTACACCATATTACAATATTACACCCTTAATAATTGTCTAAGTACATAGAATTAAAACAACGATTAAAAATCTTTCTTTAATTATTTGTATCACTGTTAGTTGTAGATATCTGTCAAAACGTGAATAGTATCAATAACCAATTGAACTACTTACATTGGAATGATTAATATACATATCTGGGATAAGAAAAAATCGAAGAATAGAGTTAGTAGGCGGATTATTATCCGTTAATTAACATTCTTTCATTTAAATTTTCCCCAACATGTTTAATTTACAATTATATAATTGTTTATATGGTAAGCAGTTGTATTTATATTAGGATTTTCTTAATTTTTAAAAGAAGTGAATTTATTTAATATGCTTCTTTGTGTTTTTCGCAATTTAAGTTTTTAATTTTCTAAATATTTTTTGTATATCTTCTACTTTACAATAGCTATTTCTTAGTTTTTGTACTAATTTTGAGTATAAAAAATTATTAAGCTGCTGGTTTAATTTTGGTACGAATTGTAATCTGGTGTATTAAATTTTGGTTTTATATTGAATAGATTATGAGGGCGTAGCTAAATTTATTTATTTAATTCTAGTAAATAATCCTATTCTTATCTGAAAAAAACGCCCTATGTATAATAATATTCTTCTTCTGTAGGTACCTTTCCTATCGGAGGTTGGCAACCATTTCAGCATATGGTTTCCTATCTGTTGTTGCTCTCATCAGATCTTCAAAATCCATCTCTGTCTTAGTAAATTAATTGGATGAGTTACGTGAAGATAAACTTGATTATAAAATAAAGCACTAAAAACCTTTCTTCACACAGTTTATTTGAAATACCAAATATATATATTTCGGACACAAAGTGACCATTATCAATGGTTTAATACTAAGTACAAAACTAAAATTAAACAATATTTATACACACAAATTATGTAAATAAGTTGGAAGGGAGGTAGGGTAATTTCCAAAAAATGTAAATTATGGACGGTATCTGGAAAAAGGTATTAGGGAAAAAACCCGGATTAAGGTGGGACGATAAATTCTAATAATACATTTTGTAATGGACTTAAATCGAAATTCATTAACCTGCTTTCATGTTTTTTCATTTGTATTGCCTCTAACATGTTTAATTGATAATTTGAAGACTGTTTCAGTAATTTAATATTATTTATTGTGATTGGATGCCCAGTTTCTATTATATGGTTAGCTACCGCGGATTTTTCATTATTTAAATTTTTTGCGTGTGTTAGGTGTTCTTTAAATCTAATTTGTAAATTTCGCTGTGTTTGACCTACGTATATTTTGTCACAATTGTTACAGTTAATTGAATAAATTCCTGATTGTTCTAATTCATTTGTTTTAGTAAAAGTGGTTCCTAATAATTGTCTCAATTTTGAGTTTGAATAATACGCAGGAGTTAGGTGGAATTTTTTATATAATTTATTGAAATGCGACTCAGTTTTTGGGGAATAAATTAATTTGACGTATTTGTTATCTTTGTTTTGAATGGATGGTGTAAGGCTAGTTGCAAACCTAAGTTTATTTTTAAACGCGTGTTTATTAATGAGTTTTTTAATTGTATGGATATTGTAATTGAGGCTTTTCGCAATATTAATAATGATGTTGAACTCCTTTTCTCTATTTTGTTTGGACAAAGGAATGTTAAATGCTCGATGGATGAGGCTATTGAAGGCTGCTAATTTGTATTTCATTGGTGCACAGGAATCTGAATGGAGGTAATTAAAAGTGTGTGTGGGTTTACGGAAAATATCAAATTCTAATCTGTTGTTTTTACGGGAAATAATTATATCTAAAAAGGGTAGAGAGTTATTTTGTTCAATTTCATAGGTGAAGTTTATAGTTTTGTGAAAATTATTGAGAGATGTAATAAATGAATCTATGGCAAACTCAGAATTAATTATGGCAAACACGTCATCAACGTATCGGAACCAAATGTCCGGGAACTCGGTTAGTGTATTTTTTGCATTATTTTCAAAATGGTTTAGAAAGATGTTAGCTAAGAAAGGGGATAAGGGGTTACCCATCGCTGTGCCGAAGGTTTGTTTGTAAAATGTATTATTGTATTCAAAAACGTTACATTCCATAACTAATTCTGTGAGTTGAATGTAAACTTTGATTTTTTCCGTTGGGATTTGATTTTTCATTAATATGGTTTCTAGGATAGCAATAGTGTCTTTAATGGGTATACTAGGGAAGAGGGATTCAACATCAAAAGAAAATTAATTTTTGATTATTTGATAATGTCAAGTTTTTTAGTTTGTTTGAAAGTTCTATAGAATTTTTGACTGACATGTTATTTTCTATGTTTAAAGACTGGAATTGGGTAACTAACCATTTAGCAATTTTATATGTTGGCGAATTTATGTTTGAAACTATAGGTCTAAATTTATTACCTGTTTTGTGTGTTTTAGGTAGACAGTATAATCGTGGCATTTTTGGATTTTTTACTTTTAATTTAAAACTGAGCTTCTTATCTATTAGGCATGTTGAGGCTTTTAATACGTTATTAATATTCTTGATGTATGAATTGATAGGGTTCTTCTTTTGTACTATATAAGGGCCTGATTTTAAAAGTTCACTAACACTGTTGTTATATTCTGTTTTGTGCATTATTACTAAACTGTTTCCTTTGTCTGATTTTATGTAATGGCAGTCTTTTTCTTTTAGTTTTTTCACAATTTTATGAGCACTGTTTCTTTCTTCTTTTTTGTAGTTGGTCCTCTTAATTTTCTTTAATACTTCTTTAGCTGATGAGCGGAATTCTGCTGCTTGGATCGGTGTTAATTTTGAAGATGCAATATCAATGTCGTTAATGGTGTCTTCTATAGGAAATTTTTCCGGATTTATTGGGTGTTTCAGACCACGACTTAGTAATTTTAATTCTTCTTCGCAAAACGGGATGTTTGTTCTGTTTATTACTAATGTTTGTGTCAAGTGTTGTGTATCTTCTTGGGGGATGTGTTGTTGAGGTGGTTTTTGTTTCAGCAAGATGGATTTTAACTTCTTTTGTAAAATTGTAGATTTGTTCTTTACCTTTTTTTCTTATCACT
>OZ018393.1:21069908-21121818 GCA_963969525.1 Ontholestes murinus
CTTTTTTCTTATCACTACGTACATGTGTCTTTCAATTTCTTTTGATGTTGAATCCCTCTTCCCTAGTATACCCATTAAAGACACTATTGCTATCCTAGAAACCATATTAATGAAAAATCAAATCCCAACGGAAAAAATCAAAGTTTACATTCAACTCACAGAATTAGTTATGGAATGTAACGTTTTTGAATACAATAATACATTTTACAAACAAACCTTCGGCACAGCGATGGGTAACCCCTTATCCCCTTTCTTAGCTAACATCTTTCTAAACCATTTTGAAAATAATGCAAAAAATACACTAACCGAGTTCCCGGACATTTGGTTCCGATACGTTGATGACGTGTTTGCCATAATTAATTCTGAGTTTAACATAGATTCATTTATTACATCTCTCAATAATTTTCACAAAACTATAAACTTCACCTATGAAATTGAACAAAATAACTCTCTACCCTTTTTAGATATAATTATTTCCCGTAAAAACAACAGATTAGAATTTGATATTTTCCGTAAACCCACACACACTTTTAATTACCTCCATTCAGATTCCTGTGCACCAATGAAATACAAATTAGCAGCCTTCAATAGCCTCATCCATCGAGCATTTAACATTCCTTTGTCCAAACAAAATAGAGAAAAGGAGTTCAACATCATTATTAATATTGCGAAAAGCCTCAATTACAATATCCATACAATTAAAAAACTCATTAATAAACACGCGTTTAAAAATAAACTTAGGTTTGCAACTAGCCTTACACCATCCATTCAAAACAAAGATAACAAATACGTCAAATTAATTTATTCCCCAAAAACTGAGTCGCATTTCAATAAATTATATAAAAAATTCCACCTAACTCCTGCGTATTATTCAAACTCAAAATTGAGACAATTATTAGGAACCACTTTTACTAAAACAAATGAATTAGAACAATCAGGAATTTATTCAATTAACTGTAACAATTGTGACAAAATATACGTAGGTCAAACACAGCGAAATTTACAAATTAGATTTAAAGAACACCTAACACACGCAAAAAATTTAAATAATGAAAAATCCGCGGTAGCTAACCATATAATAGAAACTGGGCATCCAATCACAATAAATAATATTAAATTACTGAAACAGTCTTCAAATTATCAATTAAACATGTTAGAGGCAATACAAATGAAAAAACATGAAAGCAGGTTAATGAATTTCGATTTAAGTCCATTACAAAATGTATTATTAGAATTTATCGTCCCACCTTAATCCGGGTTTTTTCCCTAATACCTTTTTCCAGATACCGTCCATAATTTACATTTTTTGGAAATTACCCTACCTCCCTTCCAACTTATTTACATAATTTGTGTGTATAAATATTGTTTAATTTTAGTTTTGTACTTAGTATTAAACCATTGATAATGGTCACTTTGTGTCCGAAATATATATATTTGGTATTTCAAATAAACTGTGTGAAGAAAGGTTTTTAGTGCTTTATTTTATAATCATCTCTGTCTTCCTAATGTTCCAGAGTCATGACATTATTTTCTTTCCATTGTCTCTTCTTACTTCTATTTTCCCCTGGATTATCGGACATAGTAATTCGTAGCGTTTGTGCCTCATTATATGGCCAAGGTAAGCTGGTTTTTACAGCATCATCCACATTTCGAAGGCCTCTATCTTAATCATAGTGGATGTTTTTAACGCCTAGGCTTCCATACCATATAGCAAGGGCCATTTCGTCATTCGGTATAACATACTAAATAGCAGGTTTTTATTGGTTAATAGTTTCCTCATTTTCATAGCGCTCGCAATCTCAATTCTATTTTTTAGTTGTTTGTCGGGATCCACAATCTCGTTTAGCGAACAACCAAAATTTTTGAACTTTGAAACTTGCTGAATTCTAGCATGTTCTAATATTACGTTTGTTGGAGGAAGTTGGTTTTTTGTTATTACCATTATATTTGTTTTTTTTTACGTTGATTTTGATACTAATAGATATACCTATAGATGTGGCTTCACGGTTTACTTTATGGCGAAGCGAATGTTATTTGGTAATACTCCATTGATTTGTATACCTTCCGTTACACAATGCAGCGCTCTGCGAAAGATGTACTCTGAGTATATATTAAACAATAGCCGGGAGAACACAAACATCCCTGCCTTACACTTTTATATATTCTAAATACACCACTCTCTATCTTTAGGTGTAGAATTATTTCTCCCGTTTGTTTCAAATAGAGATTCTCTATAAGCGTTATTTGCTGTTCTTCTACTCCGATCTCCCGTAGCAGTCTAATAAGTTTGATATAGTTTATAGTGTCGAACGCTTTGGTAAAGTCTATGAAGCATAATTATAAGTCATTTCTTTGGCCCAAGCAGTTCTTGGCTAGAACTTTTAGTCCAGTCAATGCATCTCTAGTACCTAAACCATTCCGAAAACCAAATTTAGTTGCTTCTATATTCTCTTCGTATTTTCCGAAGAATCGAGTATGTATTATCCTCAGAAGTATTTTTAAAGCATGGTCCATTATACTGATAAGTCTGAACGTATTGTTTGCTATTTGGATTCTTAGGTATCGATACAAAAGTGGATTCTAACCGTTCTAAAGGATCTGTGCTTTTTTCATATTAATGTTAAAGAAATGTATAATGTTTTCTTTATCAACTAGTTTCAAGAACTTTGCTGGTATGACGTTTCTTTGACACACCTTTCCTGATTTTATTCATCTGATGGCCTATTCGACGTCACTTTTTGGAATTATTTTTGGTTGCTTGACTCCGTTATTCCATCTTGGGTCTATTTTCGTAAAATACTTCTTGAACGTGGCTTTCCTGTACTTGTTGGCTTTCTTCTGGTTGAAGCATGTTTTGAGATCTTCTCTGCTTACCCAATATTTCTACAATTTTTTATGTATATTAAATATGTTGTGTTTCTGCTGTAAGCTCTCGATTTCGACACAGTGTTCTCGCATTTCTTTTGCTCTCCTTATCTCATTTCGATTTATCATATTCAGGCGCCTATAGCCTTCCGGTGATTTATATTTTTCGAGCCTTCTTCTTTCTATAAGTTTCAGGATGTTTTCAGTCATCCATCTTTGCTTTTTCGTCGTTATATTTGCTTGTTAATATTTCTCAGCCAATGTATTCACTAATTTCTTTATTGGTGTCCAGGTGGCTTCTATATTATATTTTTCGGATTATTTAGCTCGCTTTGGATTAGCAATTTTGTGGATTGGTCTTTTAGCAACTGAATATTCATTCCTTTGTGACGTATTTTCTTTTTTGTTTGTCACTACAGCATTATGATTGCTTCCTATGTCTGCACATATCCAGTACGAACGCTCCGATCACTTCTACGAAATCCTTTGCTAACTAGAATGAAGTCGATCTGGTTTTTCACTATATTTTCTGAGTTTTCTGGAGAATTTCCAGGTGTAGAGTCTTCTTTGTGGGAGTTTGTGCGGTGTATTCGTAACAAAAAAGTCTTCTTCTGTACAGAATTCATCAGGCAGTCTCCTCGCTCATTTTGTTGGCCCAGTCCGAACTCATCCACAATATTCTGGGATTTTCCATTTCCAATTTTGGCGTTGAACTCTAATATTATGATGTTTAGGTCTTCTTTCTTGGTTGAATTCATTAGTGTCTTAATGTTCACATGAGAAAGTTCCATCTCTCCATCACTTTTGTTCTTTGTAGGGACATAAGATATTTACATTTAATGAGCTTCTTCTTAATTGAAGTAGTATAATTATTTCTGTTAGTGGTATAAAGTTCACAACCCTGTTACTTACATAATATTATCAGTATGCCGACTCCATATTGATCGCTTCCGGAGTAATAGAATTATCCGTTTTCAAAACCGTACGTTCCGTTACCTGTCTACCTTGTGTTACAAATACCAAATATCAGTAACTTTAATCTTGCCATTTCGTTTATTGCGTTATCTATTTTTCCTGCTTCCAGTAATATTTTAATATTCCAGGTTGCTATGTTCAAGCACCGGGGATAACATTTAGAGTTTCTTTGCTTGCTATTTGTTGTATAATTTTTCATCATGACACACCCGGAAGTTCTCTGCACCCCTGTCTTATTTAAGAGACGCCGGCGCCGTGGTTTAGTTCGTCTGTTTTCCTGAAATAGTTTTACTAGCGAGAAGTTTATGAGGTGATTTCCCCTTGCCTTCCTCATTACAGTACCATGGCCAACGTGACTGCCCATAGTAACAGAGTTGGAAACCAGTCCAGGATCATTTTCATATGCTTTAGAACTGTTACTAGTGAGAGCTGCTGCCCTTCGCTAGAAGTAGTTATCGACTCTTCAGTCACTTTTGAGCATTTCATCGTAACTTGACGCTTGTACCAAATCCGCTGTAGCGAGGTCCATCCTCTCCGCCTTCTTTGTCAGCGCTTTGTCAGGATTACGGGTAAAGACAACCGTAATCCTAGGTACAGATAAAGTGAATTTAGTTACCCACATTTGTTGGGTCCACCCCCGCAACTAGGACGATTCTACTGAGCATTATGTTCAATTATTTTATTTTATTATTATCTGAAAAACACCCTATGTATCATACTATTAAAGGCAGCAAGATTAAGTTTCGTAGGTTATAATGAATCTGTGTGCAAGTAGCTATATGTGTAGGTGGGATTTTTATAGGTATTGAAGTCTTATTCTTCTTTATTTCTTTTTGCTAATTAAAATATCTAGGATTTGAACTTGTCCGTCATTTTCTAATTAATAAGACAACCTGATGCTCAGGTAAAAGTTATTCAAGAAGATATGAGATTTTCTAAATTGGTATTGCTTTTAATAATTGCAAAAATATCGTCTATGTATGTGTACCACGTATTTAGAAAATATTGTATTGTATATTTAGCTATATTTTCCAATTGGTTAAGTAAGATATTGACTTAAAATGGAGATAGTGGCCCATTCCTGTGTCAAAAGCTTCAATAAAATATTCATTTTTTTTTAATGCATTCCATCCAAGATTAGTACTATGAGGTTAATTTACTGTATTATGTCTTTTAATAACTGCTTTAATAACGATAGGGTATCCTTTATTGGTGTGATGCAAAATAATGAAACTACATCAAATGAAATAAGGGTTTCGTCTCTTTGAACAATGATGTTTTTATCTTTGTTAGATAAGTGAACTAAACTAAGTTAATTTTCTATAGGAAAGTCGTTATTGAAATTTATTTTCGGATTAACCAGCCATTCGGTTATTTTATATGCTAGAACACTTGCAATAATGACTAGCGGTCTGTATTTATTTCCTGATTTGTGGATTTTTGCTAGTAAAGGATTCTTTGCTTTTAACTTGGTAATGGTGTTTTTGTTAAATAAAGTTAAAATGTAGTCATTTTCTTGATATAGTTACTGAGGGATTTAAAAAACAATTAACATACTGGCTTGAATTTAATGGTTGGTTAGCATTACAGAGTCCTTATTAATTATTATAGCATTTCAAAACGTGTTTATTATTTCTGAAAAAAAGTTACTTTACTTAATCGTAGCCAGACCATTTACCACTGAAGATAGAGATACGGATGTACATGGAAATGTATGAGAAATTAGAGAGTGGCGTAAATGCCATTACGGATATAAAGAACAGGTTAGAGAAGTTTCAGTGGGATGACGTTAGATCAATTGAGGAGTAAGACGATACCACAGTGGGATGTGGAAGAAAAGTGAAGGAAAAATATGAGAAAGTGTCTATTTGGTGGATGTATACAGAGCGAATGGGCAGAGAAGCGTGTGAAGAGAGCTAAAAATAAATATAATAGGGTGTCAGGTAATGAAGAGAATAGCGAGTTATGAAATAATATTTGAGGAGGAGAGACTGACGAAAAGGATATGGAAAGCGTGCGTAGGTGTAAGAAAATCTAAGTAGCGAATAGAGCGAAAGAGAATCCATGAAAAATTGGGGTCATTGAAGAATAATGTCCATGGATGGTTAGAGCATGGAGTACACAGCTGCTTAGGTGAAAGAGAAAGGGCAGGATGTGGAAATTCATGAAAGGTAGGGATGTATTGAAAGAAGTTGATACAATAGCATATTTAAGAGGTTGCCAAGATACTTGAGTAGCAGTCAGCTCGGTATAGAGGAAAAGGTCACCTTGGCAATAGCTAGATATGGGTCAGAAGAGAAGAGTAAGAAAAGCTGGATGAAAGAAAGTTATGGAAAAAGTATATTATGTGTGAGTAGAAAGGATGAAGACATTTGAAAGAGGAGTGTGAAGGAGTGTGTGAAGACTGGGAAGAACCAAATTGGTGACTAAATGGACTGGGTAAGAATTCTAATGAAATTGGAAAGGAAATGGTTATTGTATTAATATATGCCCATAAAGGTCTTTTTTGTTTTTCATTTTAAGGTTTGATTTGTGTGAGTTACGTGAAGATAAACATGATTCATTAAAATAAGCACTAAAAATTTTAATTTTACTAAAACATTGATAATGGTCATTTAGTGTCCCAAATATATATCTGTGAATTTAAATAAAATTATTAAGAAAGGTTTTTAGTGCTTATTTTAATTAATCTTGATTTTAAGGATTAATATTTGCATCGAATTAAGAACCTACGATGTACGCCGTTGCACACGTTGTTTTAATAAAATTAATAGCTAATGTTGGTCTAAACTTTACATTGATAATATTGTTAGCTTAATATCTACAGCAATCTGCATTACCAGCGTTATAAATGATTTTTTGTTATAAGTGTTGCCTTCTTCTAAACGCTCTAAAGTTAAACCGCCCAATCGGTGATAAACGAACAAAAGTGTAGATGCTAAATTCTTTAAAATTGGTGAAAGCCCGAGTCCTTATAACTGCCTCAGCTTTTCTACAAAGTTCTTTTCTTTGCTGTTAAAGTGTTTAATTTTAACGTTAAATGATTACGAAGTACGAGTTAGTGTATATGATGGATACTTGTTTTGGCACAATTAGTCATAGTTAATAATCTACTATTAATTTATCATATTTTTTATTTTATATATTTCAGTTTTGTATATTAGCTTCAGATAATATTTTCGTATTTTGTCTTATTAATTATTTACATTAATAACATTTCTTTAGCTTATAGATTAAATCGCTGTCAATATAATTTTTTTACAAAGTATATTATTCTATTCTCAAATTTAATAATATTAATTATGTTATCAAAGCCTTAATTTATAATATAATATTGACTTAAATTTTTTTTGTTGAAATTAAAATATTATCAGACTAATAAAAATTTATACTTTCAACAATTCTTAGTATATATTATGTTTTAGCCATAATATCTGATATTTCTATAAAAATGCCATCTATTGTCTAGTAAAACTTGATTCCCTGTCTCCAACTGCACTAAGCTGATGGCATCCAAAATAAATCAAAACACGTTTGTGGCTATAGTTGACAGGGTACATTAATTAATAATAATTTTATTAAAAACGATTTTATATAATAAAATTTATTTACAAAATACTTAAATAATAAAATTAATTGCATTTACTGTTTTTATCCAATAACTTATTACTCTCACATTTATCAGTCGCACACTTTTGAGCAGTTTTTTCTTGTTCGTGGCACAAACACACGTTCTCTATCACCATTTCTGTAATGCCTGTTTTCACAGAAATGTTTTTGTTTAAATGACTAAATATATTCCAGACCATCACTAGTAATCCAGTCATTATCAATATGTAACTAATTATTTGGCAAGCCAATGGTATTTTTAGGAGTATTTTGAGAGGTAATCGTTTATCTGGAGGTACATCCACTACTTGCTGGAACCACATCATTGGGAAATAGACTTTTGGGACACGTTCAAATAACCTAAAAAATAAAATAAATAAATAAAAATAATTATACTAGTAATGAAATGAAATGAAATTGAAATATGTTTTAAAACTTTGTATGCATAATTAATAGATATTTATTAAAACATAAATAATATGCAGCAAATATAGGCAAAACATTAAGGTGACATTTATTGTTTATAACTTTATACTAAATTTCTCTAAGTGTGTAGACAAACTGACTAGTTCTATGTTATCTTGTGTAATTAAGTAACTTTTTTGATTATTATTTGCAAATTGTTACCATTAGATTACTATTAGTTTAGTTTCTTTATAAACAAATTGTTATGTTTTATGGGCTAAGTGGTAGAATAGCCTTAATGGCTAAATTTTGCGCAATGTTTTGAGCAAATAAAGATGTTTATTATCATTATTATTAAATCATTTGAATTGAATTAGTAAATTAGCAATTAAAAATGATGAAGATTTAACTAACAACGAAAGTGTTAGATTTGCTCAATAATAACATATTTAGGTAGAAAGACATCGATCCTCAGTCTTTGTGGCCAAACATTTAGAACTACAATGTGTATTATAAACCCATATTATAAATTATGAATAAAAAATTATGTTTTTCTCTGTAACATATCTAAATTAACATCATGTTGCTTAGTCGTTGCAAACACATAAATTAGACATAAAAATAATGCAAACTAATAATCTTACCGACGTAAACAAGAATTTAACTTCCAATAAAAGTCAAGTGTAATTTTATAGAAATTATTTTATGGAATTTAATCATTTGGAAAATTGCTTATAAAAATAATAATTTTATAGTTATTAATATAATTACAAACATAAAACGTACTCGTTCACAGTGCTTGTTTATTATTTATTTTTTATTTTTATGACTATAAAATACTTACGTCAGATACTGCACTGGTTGTAATAATAAATTAAATTGCAATCTCGCTGCTACGGAAATGGGTGTGCCGGTTTTCTGAAAAAGATATTACAAATTTTAGATCGTATTCTATAATATTACTAATAATAATTAAATTATAATTTATTTAATATCAAATACAATTGGTTATTGGTACTTATTTGTTTCGATTGGATATTCGATAATAAAATATAACATTTGCTTTACGTTGTTGTAGAAAATTACCTAATAATTTAAATATAGGAAGTATCTTGTAAATTTAAACGATGATTCTTATTTACGAAACATCGCGTAAATATATAACCATAACTCTCATTAATACTAAAAAACAAATCACTTATTGAAATATTTACATTTATGGATAATTCAACGACAGATGTTGAAATCAACAAAAGTAC
Organism: Ontholestes murinus; assembly: GCA_963969525.1. Taxonomy (NCBI): domain Eukaryota; kingdom Metazoa; phylum Arthropoda; class Insecta; order Coleoptera; family Staphylinidae; genus Ontholestes; species Ontholestes murinus. The sequence continues at coordinate 21,079,022 of OZ018393.1, forward strand.
TGTATTAGTAATATTACAACTATCAAAACAACATTAGTGTTATTGTATTTAGGAATTTTAATTCAATTGTTTTTGAATGAGTTTAGTGAGTTTCGGAGAAATAAATTTACAGTGATTTAGTTCTATTAGAAATGACAACATTAAATAATGTAAAATATCAAATTTAACAGCTAGAGATACGTGTTTCGGTCTATTAGATCTCATCAGTACATCTAATATTAAAATTGACTTCTGTAATAGAATCAATAGGTTTATAATTATTAAATAATTTGTATGTTTAGCATAAATGTATCTTACCGGTTCAAGGATTATGACAAAATCATGAAGATTTTGCGATGGGTTCATACCTTCCACAAGGTCAGTGTAATATGGGTCAGCTTTATAGAAATGTGGGAGTGATATAAAGCTAGGTGCATCGTATTGGCAGTGAGATATGTTTAAAACTCCATACGGTATACATTCACCGCTACAGTAACATTTGTTTTCATCAAGGATTTGACCTAGAAGCAAATAAATAAAGCCTTAGTATTTTAGGTACGCACAGTAAGTTATATAAATAAATAAATATGACAATGTAAATCAATAAAAATAGAAACACTTTTACTTGCTTAATATCAACAGTGTGATATTAAACTAGTAAATATGTTTTTATTTTTATTGTTTACATTTGTATTTAATCAAGTATAATTAATAAAATATATAATGCAGGAAAATAACTAGAGTAACTAGATATGTATAAAATAAAAATGTAATCATAAGAAATAATAGGAGATTAAAATATCAACCTTTTTTGGAGCCCAAAACTGTAATAACTCATGCCCCCACGTTACCAAAAGCCCTTCAATTCCTTTAAGAGCTAATAGACTCCCTTCAACACTAGTTTGCAAAATGGCGTATTAAAATCAATCCCCATAAATCACAGCTCCTAATTCCATACCACCGCACCAATAATTCTACCTACAACATCTCAATTTCCCAAACTACTATCCCCCCTTTAAATTCCGTTAAATACCTAGGCATAACCAAAGACTCCAATATCAATTTCAAAAAAACACACAGCTATAATTAAAAACAAAATAACAACTAGGGCAAAATATTTTAGATGTTTAACTTATAGATATGATGGCATCACTAGTAAAACAGCAGTTAAAATATACAAAATGATTTGCCGCCCATTACTGGACTATAGTTGTGCCCTCTATCCCAATCCGAGCAATCCAACTTCCCGTAATATTCAAATTAGCGAGCGAGCATCCCTCCGTACCCTAACAAAACTTCGACATCCTCTAAATCCTTTACATAATCCTTCCAACCAACTCCTCTATGATACAACCTTAGTTATCCCCATTCAAGAACGCCTTCGATTCCTATCAGAAAAATTCTCCAAAAATCCTTTCAACTTCCACATATTATCCCTCTACTGTCTTCCTAGAAACCCTAACATAATCCTTAAATTTAAAAACCCACATTCTACCATTTTCGATTTCATTTCATCACTTCATGCATCTACTCACTAAAGACTGACGCCATATGACTAGACAGAACAAGGCAGAAAGACCTCTGGTCGATAGCCTTTTGACAGATTAACATAATAAGAAATCATTCATCATTTATTTATTATTTTAATATTGTACATATTTGTCAATAAAGATGTATATTTTAAATCTGTACATGCTTCGAACTACGCAAACCTCTAAGAAATATAGATTTTTTTTGGTTAAACAGACAGCGAATACGATTAATGGCCCAAAAAGTACTAAATTCCAAAAATAATATTAAAAGTCACATTTTGGCTTAAAAAATTATATATATTTATGTAGCGTATTTCTAGCTTATCTCAAATAATTATGTATTAATCTAGTGTACTCTTGTCTTAATTTAGCGAACTCTACTACAAACAATTATATATTTGCTTAATTTAATTCTGACTTGCCCAAATAAATAATAAATCAACATATCACAAGTAAAAAAACTTGAGCTAGGTCAGGAGTACGCTATCCTCACCTAGTTCAAATCATAGTATATCAATGTAGGTTAGGAGTACGCTAGGTCGATATACTGTTCGTCGCTAGGCTAATGCATCATTTGTTGTGGTAGGTCAAGAATATATTAAATTAATGTATAGTTTATTGTGATGAGTCAGAAGTAATGTCTTGGATTTTTTGGTAAGTCAAAAGTATACTGGGCAAATACACGGTTTATTGTGAAGAGCTTGTGAGGAGTACGCTTGTTTAACGCAGTTTTCAATTATATTATTTATTCTGGAGGTTGAACGCTAGGTTTAAACTACTCTGGGTTACCTTAGATTATTTCGGGAGGTAGGTCAATATTACGTTAGATTAATATACAGTTTATTGTGATAGTTCAGGAGAGGTCAAAATATAGGTTTACTCGGAGACATTACATACTTCGTTAAGGTAGGTCAACAGTAAGTAAGTTATTTTAAAGTTTATTCTGTTGAGTCAGCTGCATAAAACATAATTTGTTGAGGATGTCCAGAGTGCATTATATAATATACAGCATATTGTGTTGATTTATGCTAATTCTAAAATACGCGGTGTTAATTTGGGTCTTTTTTGTGATAGGCCCAGTCTATACTACGTTAATATACAATTTATTAATGTAGGCAATAATGAAAATCATAATGCTGTGCATCGTGTTTTCCTTTAAATCGAAACAGTAAGTCAAGAATTCTATTTCGTGGAATTCTGGTGAGTGGTTCACAATAACAACTTAAGTATTCGAGAGGTTTTCTTTTCAACAAAGATGACTATCTTTACCCACTCTTCATATTTGCAAGATTTAGGACCCTCATATTTCTTCCTGTTCCTAAGGAAAGGTTTTTACCGATGTTGAACATGTAAAAAGAAATTTCAAGAAGGTTCCAGTAGAACGAATTAAACAGTTGCTTCCACTACTGATTAAAAGTTTGAACGAGTGCATTAATGCCAATGGAGAGATTAAGTTTGTATTTGAATTTTGATTATTTTTGGATAATCCCTCGTACGGTATAACTACGTTGTATAATTCGTTAAGAAACATCAAGAGTTTTCTGAGGCGATATCTACTAGATGACGGTGCTTCTAAGTAATACGCTGAGGGAATACTTAAAATAATATATACGTTTTTATCGCCGATTCTTGAGGCTTCACACTTTTTATTGTATACTACAAAATATATAAAGAAGTAATATTTTACAATTAAAGGTGTTTTCATTGTATATGTTTTAGTACTACTTACTTTATTTGTTACATTAATATACTTTGGACATAATATTCATGTAATGAATTAAAATTCTAGAGCTTTAATATAAACATTTCATTAGGAATTACATAAATATTAATAAATAAATAATAAATATTGTAGATAGGATCGTATTGGAACAATGAAAATAAATGTTGTATTTTGAAAAGGTGAGTTTGCTAAAAACTTCCATCAAAATCAAAAGATTTTTCAATTTGTTAACAGACTTTTATAATTGGTTATTTTTTTCGATATTCAAGACAGTCTTTGATTTATTTTATATTAGGTTTTTTGGACAATTTTTCTTAATTTTTTTGCAAAAAATAAGACCTTTATTTTACATGACACAGAAGACTCAATATACAAAATACATATTAGGAAGAATTTGCCATTGAGTGAAATATTTAATCGATAGGTATATAGATAGATTAATATTGCACATACATCAGTTTACATACGTCATGTCAGTATTTATTTATTTACCGTATCAGATTTTTCAGGTTTTTTCTTCTATTCTATATTAATCGAGGGGGAGATAATTCTAATCGATATCATTCTATAACTGTTCATAAGCAACTATTGTAGCGACAGTTTTGTTATTCTCATTTTTTAAAACTTACTTTTGCTCAGTGCACAGTTCATTTTTTCTACTCTAAATCTGTAATTATTATTAATTATATTACAGTATTATTTGCATGAACCAAATTGGTGAAATCACATAACTATTTATGGGCGTATCGAAATAACTACGAACAAAACACCCTCAGTCTACCTAAATATTCGCATTATTATTATAACTGATATGCACAGTTTTTCTTTAATAAAATTCCCTCAAGCAATTACTGAAAAAACCACAGGAAAAATTTCTAAACAATTTTACAAAACTGTTTTTATATAATCGATGAGTATATAAACTTTTGTAATAAAATTTAAATTATTAAGTTGTCATTTACGATGTTTTAAGATTTTATAATAAAATACGTCTATTTATAAACCGTTAACTGTTAGATAAATATGATCGTAATTTTTTAATTATACTTATAATTATAGTGAGTTTATAAATTACCTATTTAAATAAGACACTTTATTACTTTGTTTTATCACTAAATTTTCTTAACTCTGACTATAGTTTAGGGCAGTGTGTGTCATAAAATTAGGAATTAAATAGTTAAACTCTTCGCTAATGAAGAAATTTATATTAGAACCAGTCAGGGTATTTGTCCGGGCCCATAATCACTTAACAGGGTTTGTCTTTGGAGTCTGTGTTGGCGCCTATGTTATTTAATTGTTATACTGCAGATGTAAATAATCTCTTCAAAAATAATATTAAGTGCTTACTATATACAGATGATTTTTGTTTTAATCTCGCATGCAAAATCTCAGTTGTTATACTTATATATAGAGAAAATGGGCGAGTAACAAGGATTAAATATATAATAAAATGTATTAAAATCCTTTAGTTCGTTGTAGAAAATTAAATAATAAATTTAAAAATACGAAAACATTTCGTGAATCTACAACAATGAGTCTTACTAAGACTACAAAACAAATTAATTTGAAACAACTACTTCTCTAGCTAATACTTCGACAGACATTTTGTAGTTTTGTAGTCTTAGTAAGACTCATTGTTGTAGATTCACGAAATGTTTTCGTATTTTTAAATTTATTATTTAATTTTCTACAACGAACTAAAGGATTTTAATACATTTTATTATTCAATTATGCTCCAAGTGGGTATTTTTCCTTAATCCCGAACGTAATGATTTCTGTAGAACTCACTAATCCACCTCAGGTATAAAATCAGACCTTCAGTCGATTATATTTCATTCTTGTGTCAGTTGCCGTACATATCTGAGTAAGTTATTTATATTTCATTATATTTATTATCATATTTCATTATATTTATTTTAGTAAGTGTTTTTATTTGTATTTAAGATCAATTTTATAATAAAGCTGTACTGAAGAGAGCGAAAGTTCGAAACACGTGTCTGCAGATGATTATAAACTTGAATGCTAGATTTTTTAATTGATTTTGCTAATTTAATTTAATGAAATCAGTTTAAAATTCATTTTTCATAATTTTTCATGTTATAGTTACATTTAAACAATCTAAAGTACATTTTATCATTTATTAGTTTGTTCAACAGAAATAATTTCATTCAAATTAGTGTTGCTTTAATAATTGTACTATTTGTAACACGCAAATTAATTTGTATTATTCAATGTCTGTCGAAGTATTAGCTAGAGAAGTAGTTGTTTCAAATTAATTTGTTTTGTAGTCTTAGTAAGACTCATTGTTGTAGATTCACGAAATGTTTTCGTATTTTTAAATTTATGATTAAATATATCTTCGTGCAAGCCTACAATAATTATTTTCAGTACATACAGGGATCTGTTCCCCGAACAACTTAATAATAAATGTCGTTACATCCCTATTGGCAACTCCATTAGGTAAATACTAATTATTAGTATGCAGTAAATTTTAAGATAAGGAAAGTGGTTTATATTTAATTTTTAGGATATTATATACTATTATACTATGTTATTATACATGTAATTAAAATATTTTATTATTAGTCTAATTAAAATTATGAGGTGCAAAAGTTTACACAATTAAAACTGAGGATTGTAATTATGCAATAATCATCATCAAGACACTTTAAAACCATAAAATATACTATTAATTATTAATATGCATTGTAAATAGTAACAAATTTTGGAATATCCTAAAAGGAATTTGATTACAAATTCCAAACTATAGGGTTTTCTAATAAGAGGTTTCATTTTGATATTTAAAAAAAAACGAGTATATTTTAAAAGAAATCAATGGACATATATTTCATTGTAAAGAAAAAGATATGCCATTAACGATGGAAAATGATATCAGCCAAATGGCCGCCACGACTACGGTTGCAGCACCATATCCTTTTCATGAAATTTTCTATGACCAATTCGCATATTTGCGGCTGTATGTCCTCGATAACTTCACGAATTCCATCTTTAAGGTCTTGAATCGATTGTGGAGCATTGGCATTGATCTTATCTTTCACGTGGCCCGAAAGAAAAAAGTCTAAAGGTGTTAAGTCACAAGATCTCGGGGGCCAATTGTGATCACCTCTTTGCGAAATAACACGGCCAGGAAACTTTTCTTGCAAAATTGCAATTGTTTCGTGGCTTGAGTGGCACGTAGCGCCGTCTTGTTGAAAATAAACGTCGTTCACATCAATATCTTCCAATTGCGGCCATAAAAAATCATTAATCATAGCTCGATAGCGCAATACATTCACCGTAACAGTGGCACCAGCCTCATTTTCGAATAAGTAAGGTCCAATCACACACAGTCCAAAAACCGCACCAAACAGTGACACGTTGAGGATGGAGAGGCATTTCAATAAGAATTCTTGGATTTTCCGAGCCCCAAATGGGGCAATTCTGCTTATTCACGTAGCCTCCGAGGTAAAAATGGGCCTCATCACTGAAGATGATTTCTCGATGAAAATCCGGATCATTTTGATGCATTTCAAGGACCCAATCAGCAAAGATACGACGTTTCTTGTGTAAACTGAACTTTAAAAGCCTTCAAGCCTAAGTCTTTATGCAAATTACGGTGTAATGTCGTTTTTGGAATGTCTAATTCTAAAGATCGATGAGGAATCGACAAACCTGGATTTTCGTTAACACTATTGGCAACAGCAGCAATATTCTCAATTGTTCTTAAGCGACGCACACAGTTTCGATTATTTACTTCACTAAGTTGTCCCAACAGCTCAAATTTTTTAACCAGTTTTACTATTGCTGGCCGAGAAGGTGCTTTACGACGACCCAAAAGTACTTTAGTTTGGCGAACTGTGACTGCAAAATTTTCACCATTTCTGTAGTGAATTTTAATAATTTCAATGCGTTGTTGAAGCGTGTATAGTTGCATTTTTACTAATGGCGTAGTTTTTACTTGTCAAATGTCAAAATATGACAGCTGCAAAAGTGACAGCTGTCTACATAGAGGGCTATTCAAAATTAAACCTCTTATTGGAAAACCCTTTACTATCGCTGCTTACGGATATTGATCATCTCCAGAAATACAATATTACTGGGTTACCTAAAACTTTTTTCGAAATATATATGTCTATAAAATTGAAAATTATTGGATTTTAATGAATAAAAGTGACAATAAAACACTTAGTTACTTTACGTTTTATTTTAAAATGTAATGAATTAGAAGCCTCAAGTATGAAAAATCTTAAAGTGACATTTTTTGATATAACTCTACAATCCATAGAAACTATGTCAAAAATATATAACTCCAAAAGCCTAAAGATTCCAAATGTGATTAAAGAAACTTTAACATAACATAAATTTAAAAATAAATACATTTTTCACTTTCTTTATCAAACAAACAAACTTTATGTTTGATAATGATCAGTGTATGATCGAAGATATAGTCGCATTTAATAAATGTTTATTGTCGTAAAAGAAAGTGAAAAGTATTTATTTTTAATCAAAATGTACCACCAAGTAAACGTCGACAACGTTAAGGAATAACAAAAATTTTATTACATAAAGAAATCAAGTTGCATATTATTTACGGCTAAATACAATTATCCAAAATGCATTTTTATAATTACATAAAAATATACTTATCAAAAGATAACCTTTTAAAAATATGATTAATATTTATCATAATGGTAACCCAAACTACTTTAATAATTGGAGACTTCAATATCAATATTTTGATTAACTAGCAAATTAGGCAAAATTTCATTCAACAATTAAAGGAATAGGATTTTCCAACCATGAACTAACAAGATCAGTCAATCAAACGTGCATTAATAATATTTTTATTAATCTTGTCAACAGTAGTATGTCATAATTTAGCGATTGGGTAAATGTATAATTAATTAATTTCACTTGGTTTTATTAATTAATTACACATTTACCCAATCGCTACAATATGTTTCACCAAGTGATAGATGAATCAAAAGTTCGTAGTTTGTCATAATTTAGCTCAAATGCAGAAATGGTGGGGGTAATAACAACAAAAAAAAATATGAAAAAGTTATATAGTAATAAGGACATAATTAAATACTAAAATATTTGATTGCCTAAAGCTGTATCTCTACGTTTTTGACAATTATCTATTATTTTTCATCAATTTTTGCACATATTCTTCAGGCTAAAACAATGAATAAAGTATAGGCCTAGGATAAGGGCAGTGAATAATATATTGGGATAGGTCAAGAGTACGCTATGGTAATGACTAATTTACTAGCCTAGGTCAAGAGTACACTAAGGCAATGAACAAAATATTGACAATAGGACAATAAATAATTTATTAGTCTTGGTCAAGAGAACACAAGGGAAATATTTAATTTATTGGGATAGGTCAAGCATACGCTAGAATAATGAAAAATGTATTAGCTCAAGCCAAAAGTACATTCCGGAAATCAATTATTTTTCGAAATAAATATGTCAAGGTAACCTTACAATATTTTTATCCAATTTCTACGTTTTTGAGATTTATTATTTTTTTGATTTTTTTAAATATTCTTTCATAAATCTTTATTGCTTTACACCAACAGTTTAAAAGTTTTGGTAACCAAATTTTGAAAATTAATTATTAAAATAATTTTAAGTGTTCATAAAAAGACTTGATTTTTATTAGATTTTTTAAAAAAATTTTTATTTGTGAGAAATATTTTCTATTGTTTTTGATTTGTTTTGTCTTTTTTAATTTTTCTAGAAAATCATAAAATGGCGGAACACAAAGTTTTTACAAAATTCAGTAAATTAAAAAGTACAGAGTGTCTAATAATAATGTGGTGAAGTCGATTGAGTGTAACATGTGTAGTGGCTTGTATCGCCCTGGATGTTTAAAAGGCTTACAACAATGGTATTAGGTATTATTTATTTATCCAACATACTACAAAAGATTCTAATATTATGCACAATAAAAATCTAAAAAAATTTGATCGTATTTGGAAAGACTTGAATTCACAAAATATGTGTTCTTCCATTCACACCCTCATGCAGTCGTTCAAAATCCATTCCCTCCAATGATGAAGTCTTTGTGGTTAGCAACCACATCTCAGTAAAGGTTTCTGTTCAACTAAGATAACTGTAAGCGAAGTATCTTACCTTAGAGAGATAATACAGATAAAAAATCAATTAATCTTCGAAAATAAAAATTTGAGGGGTATAGAGGTTCAAAATGCAAATCCCGTTTTTGAAACCAAAGTACAGAACTTTGCCAAATTAATTAGCGTATTGTCCCCTGGCGGAAATAACGCAAAAGTCAATCTATCACCAAATACGACTAGCAAAAATTTTCCAGAATTGAAGAACAAATCAAAACAAACACACTAGAAGCCAATTAAAAACTATAACGACAATCAGGCTGATATCTCGCAAAGCAAAACAATTTTACCTCAGCATTCAACCTCTGCACAGGAAGAGTGGAAACTATTTCAAAATAAAAGAAAGAATAACTTCATTAAGGTTGGGGTTGCATCAAATACATCAATAAAAAGTGCCCCAATCAAACGAAAATGATATTTATATGTGTACAGAGTACAAAAAAGATACAACTGAGGAAATGTTAAATTTTCTGACTGAAGAAAAGGTTTCGCAAATATTAAATGCGATAAATTAAGGACCCATCAATATGGTAGGAGGGCATACTATATGACCGTTTTTTCATCAATACGCAAAAAACGACTTGCGGGTTAGAAAGTATATCAATAATAAATATAATATTCATAGATATTCAGTCGGTACGAAATAAAATAAGCGAATTTGAATAATTTATTTCTAAACTCGGAAATTCTTATGATGTCGTAATGTTGAGTGAACATTGGTCATCCAAAGATTCAAAAAATCGCCGATGCATGGGGGAGTCATGAATTTGCTAAGAACTGATTTGACAATACAAGGTGAAAAGTGGATTGTGAAATTATCCAAAGAGAAATCTTGCGAATTATATAGTACGTTTAATGGAATTTGAATAATTTGGAAAGGTCAAATATTAAAAATAACTTAAAAACATTCATCTGCTATACCTGCTGATGACTTTAATGATTTTGTTATTCAGGAATTAATTTCTGCAGTTAACGTAATGTCACCAACAAAGATTTCAAGTAGGGATTGCTCATTCAATATTAGCGAGATATCATAAATTCAAATTAGAGATTTTGTCATGTAATTTTCAACAAATGTTTTTATTAGAAACTCATCAATGCATTAGAGAAAATTGCTCTCCAGGCTCCTTTAAAGTATCGAAATGTGTTCCAATACTTAAAAAAAGGTAATCCTGATAATCCTAATAACTATCTCCTAGTTTCAGTAATGCCTGTTATAGCCAAGATACTTGAAATAGTTCCTTATAAGCAAATATACGATTATCTTGAATACACTCATCTCCTTTTAAATAATGAATTTGACTATCGTAAAGGTATTTGTTCTCGTTAATTGTATGGATCTTTCAAAGGCATCTTATTGCATACCACATACAATATTTATTAAGAAGTTGTATGCTTTTAAAATGTTGCCAGATGATTTTCTCTTACTTGATAAATAAAAGGCAAGTAGTTACATATGTACAGAAATTATCAAAAGAGGTAGCAGTATTTCGTGGGATACCGCAGGGTTCTCCCCTAGATTTATTAAACATATATATTTGCTAGGTAATCTGGTGCATTGTCTTTCGCCAGAAATTATTAGAACTGCATATTTTGCACTGTAAAATTCATTTTTATCATATGGTTTGTTGGTGTGTGGTCGTTGAGCAGCAGCTAAGAGAAGTTTCTCGCTACAACGCAGAGCAGTGCGAAAAATATCAGCCCTGAGCTATAGGTATGGCAAATTCTACAGAGAAAAAATATCTTCATATTTTGTAATTCATATATTTATACATTATGTTAATGCCCTTAACCTATTTAGCTATTGTCATCTAAATTAGTTTAAAAATTCGCTAGTTAATATGTAATGATTATTTATTATTTCAGTTAGTAGTGTAAAAAACTGTATATATTTTGAATGCTGAATCTTTTAATTACAACCATCAGTGAAATGCATAATTATTATACTACGTAATATTTTATAGAAATAATTTGTTAATGTTTTACTATGTAGATATGATTAGATTATCTGTTTTCGTTTCATTCAAAATTGAAAAAGATAACTAGTAATGATATCATTTATATTATTAACAATGTTATCAATTGAATTTGTTGGCAAAGTATATAATTTGTAACATTAATATGGCAATAGCAAGAGTAGAATTTAAATTTTAATTAAATAATTTAAATACATATTTCATACTGTAATCCACTTTCGGCATAAAAGGTATTTAGTTTACAGTAAAATAAAGAGTGAAAGTGAGCAGTCAAAATATTACACATACCATCCGAGGTGAACTTCTTATTTTTATGAACCACATTTTATTTCAACACTTCATCTATCAATAATATATCTAAATATAGGTTTAATATCAATTAAAACAAATTTATGCCAATTAAGTACTTATATTTATCGACACAAATTAAACATTATAACCATCTGTGGAGAAATTATAAATGATATTTAAATGATATTATTTTTATTTAATAATAAAATTTACAATTAATAACTTACCATTATCTAGGAAGCTATCTGATGCGGAAAATTTAAGTCCGTGAAAACCAAACACAAATTCGTCTTTTTCATAATCCAGTGCAATTTCTCGACATAAATCTGTCGAATAGAAACTGATTTTTGATTTTTTCGGGTCCCTTTCATAGAAAGCTCCCGATGACCCTCTAATTTGTCCACAGTGTCCTTCGTAAGCGTCAGTCCTGTTTTTGCCATTTAAGTTTCGCAGCCGTCCCAAATTTTCAAAGCTAATGTCCACATTATTGTAACCCTCTGCCATGAGCGAATTGTTTCTCTAAAAATAGAGAGCAGATAAGGATATACTGTTTATTGTTTTAACACATAGTACTATATTTTAGTTTAGTGTTTATATCTAGAATTACCATGTAGTAACTGTCGTAATCATGCTTATGATGAATATATTTTATAATAACAATTCAAATTAAATTAACTATGTTGGTAAATCACACTGAAAATATATTGTCACTATAGTTTCAACTTGTACAAAGCCTATATCATTATTTTATCTGTTATTTACTTATTTTTATTTGAGTTCTAGATTAAAATATATTATTCAGTTATTGTTTTAAGAAATTATCAAATTTTATAGATGTTTTTACTACTTATTTAGTTATGTTTAAATTAAATTGTAATCATTATATTATATTACTTTATTACTAACCTAATAAAAGTTTCCACTAAAAGCAGCGGATGATGCTAAAATAAAACAATAAATACTTTTACGTATACTAAATAAATCTTCTTCTCTTCATAGATTAAAAGTATAGACGAAAAAATCTTGTTTTGCTTCTAAAATTATTGCAGTGTCTCTTGTTATTAATTTTAAAAACAATTGAATTTTATATAAATTACGTTATCACAAATCGTGAATTTTCAATTAGTGACCTTATTAAAGAGTCTATAAACTTTATTGTTCATTTTGGATTAAATTACCCATTTTTAATTTTAAACCTTTCTCTCTTTTTGATGAGAATGTGCTTTTTTATTTATTAAATTTAACATATTTGTGCAAAAATATTGCATGCGATGTATCATTATTGTAAAAGGAAAAAAACAAACGATTTAAGCCCTAGGGTTCTGCGGCTACAGCAGTGTAGTGTATTAAGTACTTATTGTCTAACCTTAATCTGATAAATTATAATACACTTTTTACACCTCTACCACACGTAGATATTAATATTATTCGTCATTGTTCATGCGATAAGTAATTTATCAATCACATTTCTTTAAACTTTAAATACACCGCATGGCCATAAGAAACTAACTCTAGAAGATGTAAGACTATAGTCCGACTTAGACGTGAAAATAAAGAAATTACTAGAAAAGCTTAATAAATGGTTGTGTTCTGTAGCGACATGGGATTTTTATGAGTGCATTGAAAATGAATATATATAAAAGGCTTTATGTAGAAGAAATTTTCTGAAAAATTGTCATTTTAATAGATGGATGTAAGATCAAATATATGAATGCAATAAGTTCAATAAAGTAGCAATTTGATTTCATTTTTTAATTATACTTACCCCATAGAACCATCCAACTCTGTCCATATCTGGTAGTCCTGGAATTGACAGTGAACTGCTAATTTTTACAAACGTATCATCGTACCCAAAAAACGTAAACTCTCCCACGGTTTTGGTGACATGTAGATCTGGTGCAAATTGACTTAAGCTGAATTGGTACCCCTTTTTCAACCAAAAGTTCCAGTTTCTGGCTTTATAAGCCCCTGACTGAAATAATAACAAAAATGTTCTAAAACTTAATGTAAATTTTTGAGTTTGAGATGTTGTTATTAAATTATTCAAAGTAGGGTTATTTATGATAAAAAAATTAATAAATTGTATTTTTTGAATGTTTTTGTTATCAATTATTTATAATTTTTAAATAGAAAAAGTATTTATAATTTAGTTAATTGTGTTTATAATTATTAGTTGAACTATATTAACCTTGTAATAATTTTCAAGTACGACATAACAAGTATAATTGAAGTCCTCCGTTCAGTGGAAAATAAGCCAAACTTGGCAAGATAATGGTGGAACAACCTCCACCAAAGAGATCTTATGTGGCAGCTGTATCTTAGAAGCAACAGTAGACAAGAGTGGAAGATCATATTTTATGAACTCAAGCCGTTCCATGTGCAATCAAAATTTTTGTAAAAAGTATTGTTATATATGTATTTCAGATTGTATTATGTAAGAATAATGGATAAATAAATACTATCTATCTATCTTACTGTATTTATGTTTATTTTCATTTACTGGAAAACTAATTAAACATGAACTGTGCCCTGTCTTTTTGTATGCATATAATAAATAGAATTATCGTTAATTGTAAGCAGAAAACTTAAGCTAATATAAGCTTGGCTGTATCTAATCATTGATAAATACAGTCTTGTTCTAGATGTGAACGAAAACATAATCTCCTCAGAAAGAAAAAAAAACTGTAACTTTTTTTATCTTATATTCCACCTCAAGAAAAACCTAAGACAACATCTAATACTCGAGAGTTGTTGTAGTTCAAGGCTACTAAATATAAGGTGTAGTAAAAAGAAATACATTATTTTTGCATGAAATTGAAGACCTAAATTACCATAGTTAGGATGATCCGACATAGGTCAAATATATGCCGTTTTATTCTTTGTTTTTTTGCTATTTGGATGGTAATTTCATTATTGCAAAAAATTAATATACTCCATTTTCATAAGCCTCTCTCGAAGCGTATATTTCACCAACAAAATTATTCGCAATCCACTTTTTACCACCAGTAATCAACAGTTTCAGAAATGGTTCGATTTTGTTGCGATTAAGAATTTCCATCTGCGAATAGGAAATTCGGTCCATATTTTTTTTTGCTTAAACTCGTGTGGCACCCATACATCGAGTTTCTTTTTGTATCCAGCCTTATTCAAATGGTTTCAAATGATCTTTTGAACAATATTTAGCTTTTGGGTAATTGAAACAGTGCTTACACTATTCATATTTTCAGCCGTCTTGTTTGCGTTTTCGCCTTTATCGAAGAAAAAATGTAAAATATAGCGTATTATCTTTTTGCTAGTATCCATCTTTGTCCAAACAAAACTGAGCCATAAAACTGTCGGAAATTTTTTTTGGTACAAACTCACATCTTTCTAACGCCATCTTGTAGAACCCGATCGGACATATACAACGTGAGATACAGATGACTAAGTTAATGTATTAGAAAAATAATGGTTTTCTTTTTACTACACTTTATATTAGACTTTTGGTACAATATGAGAGACTTGTGGCGGCCCTTCGACTACACCAGGGCAGGACACTTAGAAATACTGCAGCAAGTCGACTCAGTCGACCCGGTGTCGATTGAGGATCCCAAAACGGCTTTGATGAGAGTCAAGTAGTTTGGTCGAGGAAAATCAGCCTGGTACACGGAATATTTGAAATGTTAACTCTTGACAACAATGCGATCTTTTAAAACATTAAAAAGCGAAAAAACGTCTATTAATAAGCGATTGGATATGAAGGCGACAAGTTAAATATTCATTATTGATTGAGATCGAAGTAATTCCTCATTTAAAAGCATTAAATTAAAAAAAAATTCTTTGAACCTTGGTTAATTTAGTTTTCAGGTATAACTGATGAGGGCTCCAAACCACAGACGCGTACTCCAAGATAGAACAAACAATAGAACAGTCTAAAAATTTTAATGTGCTAACGGAAAAGTCCTTACCAACTCTACATAGGAATCCTAGCATTATCATTGCTTTATTTATCATTTAATTAATATGATTTTCTAAACTAAATTTCGTGTTGAGTATTATGCATTTTATTTATTTCTGAAACTCGTTCAAGATGTTTGTCATTTATCGAGTAAGTGAAATTAAGGGTACATTTGATCTTTAAAAGTGATATGTATTTTCATTCATCAATATTTAATTGTAAGTTGTTATTTACGCACCATTTAAATATAGCATTTAAATCATTGCAGTGAGGTATGGTCTGTGCTCTTTTCTAGTGTGTGGAATAATTTTGTCAACTGCATAAAGTAAAATTTGAGAAAAACGGACATGTGAAACTATATCATTAATAAAAATATTAAACAATATGGGACCTAAATTAGATCATTGTGTACCCTTGACTTGGCCTTGGAATCTTTAGACACTACATCATTGACTCTAACCCTTTGATTCTTATCTGAAATAAAGCTACTGATACAATTATCAATTCTAGGGTTGAAACCAATAAAATTAAGTTTATTAATTAATATCTTGTGACTAACCCTGTCAGAAACTTTTGAGGAATCAGTATAAATAACATCAACTTGATTGTGATTCTCAAAATCTTCCAACGCAAAATTTCGCAACAAAATTAAGTTGGTTATGGTAACATTGCCTCGATCTATTTACAGGTTTAGTATAGAGTTTTAAAACTTCTGGTATTCATAAGTATAAAGAAACTATTAATTCATTAATAATAATTAGACAGCAAATGCCACCCTAATAGTTTCTCTATTATTCCTAGGAATTTCTTATCTGCCTTTATAAATACACTTTTGTGTGTATTCTTGGATAAAACAGTCTCTATAGGAAATGTAGCTTAAAAAAGGTGTAGGCAAATGTGATAAATTAGAGTACAGAATTCTTTTAAATAAATATAACAGTAAGCAAGAATAAACAAATATAAACGTTGAAATTGGATTAATAAAAATAAAACAAATCACAGAAGTAGATTACCTAGGACTAAGAATACAAAACAATATAAAATGGGATAAACACATAGACACAGACCTATTAACTAAGAGAAACTGCTGAACAATATCAGCTATAAGGAAAATACAACACTACAAACCTACAATAATACGAAAGGAACTCTACCATGCACTTTTTACATCACAAAATAACTACCTAATCATTGTCTGGGGCTGCACAACTAACAAGAATCTGCACATATTACAAACTCAACAAAACAAAATATTAAAATTGAGGAGTTGGATGGAAAAAGGACACTTCCATGGAAATGCCCTTTCTCCGTAAATTGATTTATATCACAAAAGAAACCTTCCTTTACTGGCCTTTGGTTCTCTTGTTTTCATACTTCGCATATTGGAGGCATTGTGAGCCAATCTGTAAAGCGCTACAAGTGCCCTTCTCTCATAGAACGTCAAATTTCACATGTGCCTAACCTAATTTTTATACATATTTTATTGCTAAGTTAAAAGGGCATAATGAGTTCTGAAAATGACTCAAATAGCACTGAGGACAGTAGTTATGAAGAAACAGAAAGTAGCTGTGATTTGGAATCTGATCATCTTGAAAGAAAAAACTAGGGGCGAAAACAGAAAATAAACAAGGAGCAGTGGACAAAGAATAGGAAAAAATAGCAAGAAATAGCGGAAAAAAGTACACTACTACCAAAGGTAATATATTTTATTAGTGATCAATAATTTTTATACTCAGAGATTTTAAATTTTCAGGTGTGACAGTGCATGCAAAAACCTTTGATGCAGTTCTTGTGTGCTGTAAGAAGAAGTGTTATGAGGTTATACCAGACAGACAACAACAAGAATTTTTTGAAAAATTTTTGATCTTGGCAGATAAGAACGAACAGGATAATTTTTATTCTTGGTTGCATGTCTCCGTTTCAACCAAAAACAAGGGTTACAGCTCCTAAATGTCAAGCAAGGACTAATTGGAAATATGTTCTCAAAATAAATAGTTCCTCGATTGAGGTGTGTAAACACGTTTTCTTGAATATTTTTCAAATTGGGTACAAACGTAAACGGAAAGTGATACAATAAGTACACGACAAAAAGTGCAAGCATACAAAGACATTAAAAAAGAAATAATAGAAAATTGTAGACATGATAAATCAACTTTAGTTGTCAAGTTTGATTACGCGCAAAATTTGCCCTTGCCAAAACTCATTGTCTCTCGACAGTTTTACAAACGCCTTTTATGGTTGTACGTGTTAATGTGCACTGTCACAATGATGATACAAGTTTGTTTTATTGCTTTACAGAAAATAAAGCAAAGAAAAATTCAAATTCGGTGATTTCTTTTGTTGATCATTTTTTGCAAACTGCGGTAGAACATGACCCGAATATAAAAAATATCGTACTTTTTTCAGACGCCGCAGGGGGACAAAATAAGAATATGAATATGCTACACTACTGTTCATGACTTGCAAAAACAAAAAATATGAACATTCAGCACATTTTTCCAGTTCGTGGACATTCTTACTGCGTTTGCGATAGAAATTTTGGTTTACGGAAAGTTACTGAAACGACTAGAAACGGTCAAAACTCCGTTTATTTGCAAATTATGCAACAGTGTAGAGAAAAACCGACGCACTTTAAGGTTATTGAAGGCGCGCCGCTAATTAAAGACTGGAGTAAGGGCTTAAAAGATTTTTTCAAGAAATCTGTAAATGCTAAAAAACAAAGTTTTACTTTAAGAAATTATTGTCAGATAAAATATAATGCTTTAGGTATTCTGAGTGCAGCAGAGTCATATAGCGGCTTTTATACTTCATTTGATTTTTGGATTACAAGAAAAAAAGATAATTTGGAAGTAAATTTGGAGTCGGTTCCACCAGTTTTTATTAAATCTGAAAAAATGCAGAACTTAAAAGATTTAATGAAATTTTTCGAGTTAGATGAGTCAGAGTGGTATAACAAAAATGTGTTCAAGGAACAGGTGAACCTGCCATCTACATCTACTTAAGAAAACGACCAACAAAACAGTGACAGTGATTTAGAATGGTAGTGTTTAATATTTTTTTACGTTTATGTTAAACAAGAGTTATGTTCAATAATAAATATTTGCTAAAATTAATCGTAGTATTTATTAAGATCTATGGAAAAAGGGCACTATTTCAGCTGTTATTTTTAACGATTTTATGTATGTTAGGCAAAAAATAAAATGTTTTAAAAAAAAGTTTTCAATAAAACCAACGTGTGTTGTATAAATATAAGGTTACCTTAGAATAACAAACTTCTGATGCTTCAAATACTTTCAATAGTTCTAACTCAAAATGCCAATTTTGTAGAAGTGCCATTTTTCTATCCAACTCCTCAATTACTATATAAATTACCCAAGAGGGCTGATATATATTACTTTTACTACGTATATTAAAAACAAAAAGTCGAAATCACAATTCTAAGAGCCCTTAAATTTTATTTATTGTATTATTAATTACTACCTAATCTTGAAATTGAAGGTCCTACTTGTGTATTGCTGGAAATAAAATCATTAAATACGTTATAATTTTTATTATTACATATTTATATTTCCAATAAAATCTTATTCATATAGTTACTGTTTTGATACGTTTGTTGATATTGAGTAAGACCAATAGTTTGTAAGGATATTGGCTAGCGTAATTTTCTAGGTCATGGTTAATTTAGAAATTTTAAGTGACTACTCAATGTCATTACTTCAAAACATTGAAATAATTTTATTAAGTAACGCGTGGAATTCTTATACCAAAAATAAATCTTAACCTTGAAATCTTTGGCAATTTTATTATATCTAAGTCTAAATTTATTTATTTATGTAAATATACAGTATATCATATTTCATAGTAATTTAATTATAGGTATATTCAATACTTCTTCTGCTACTTTCTTGATGGAACCATATATTCAAAATGGGTGGAGTAAAACACTTGTTTTGTTCCATGATTTTATTAACAGTTTCCTGACACGCGTTTCGATCCGTTACGATCATTTTCAAAATTAAACTTTGAAAATGATCGTAACGGATCGAAACACGTGCCAGGAAACTGTTAATAAAATCATGGAACAAAACAAGTGTTTTACTCCACCCATTTTTAATTATAGGTATTTTCGCCACACAAAAATAATAATTAACTAAAACATTATCAAACATGTAAAAAGTAAGTATATTTAAGGTGTGTTTAATAACATCTCATTTCTGAATGTTTAAATAGAATATAATGATCTAGTCCATTTCACATTGTGGTACTTTATTACTTTATGTAAAACATTCGTTGCATCTTAGAGTAGTAATGGGGTCGAGGTGGAAGCCTTTTTTTTCATATCTCAATTTTTATAGCATCAAATAGCATAAGTTTAATTTAAGTTTTCTTCCTGTTATTTTTGATTGATAGTCTCCTATATTTTCTGCTTCATATTCTTGAATTTTATAAAGTTTTCTTTACCTTATTATTTCATATCAGATTGTTTATTTGAAACAATTTTTAAACTAATTAACTTTCTTATATTATTGTAACTATCTAGCCATCAATTAGGCATCTAGTGAACAAATAGTATAATATAAAATAACTTGTAATCACTTTTTCCGCAGTTTAGTTTTATTTTGCTAAATCTACATTTCGTTTACGATGTAAACATTTTCAATAGCTGTACAAGAGTACAGTAAATAAAAAAATCTGTAGAGAAAGTGATTACAAGTTATTTTATATTGCATCATCTTCACGTAACTCATCAATCAACTTTATAATGGTATAATTTTAATTTAAAGACCAAACAATTAAATTCTAGAACCTAGATCATTAAAAGGATTTGATTTTACATTGCAGTACTAAAAAATATTTGTATTAATTTGCTTAAAATAAAATATTTGTGGAATGTGCATAGGAAACTAAGTAAAGTTTTACTATTCTGGACAAATAACATAATTACATAATTTAATTTATAGTAACAATCGCTATCTGTAAGTCACTGACTGATAAGGTTTTTAGGTCAATAACTTAAGTAAGCCTTAATTTATAAATTTATTGATATCGTTGTGATGATATATTAGCTCATCCAAAAATAACTCAAGTCTTTCCATACATGGACAATTGCAATGTGTCTAAATATATTTTTTTAGCATTTAAATAAAATCATTATTATATGATATTTAATATCTGTTTTTAAATCTCCTATAGTGTGTAAATTGGTTTAAATTTAGTTAATAGTTCAATATTTGTTGTTAATACTTCAGAATGTAGTTTTGCATATAAATAGTTGCTGCTTATCCTAGTAAATGAGTTCATAAAATATTACTGTTAATTAGGCATATCAATGTATTATTATTTTTATAATTTTTTAAAGAACCTTCTGTATTTGATCCAAAAAAAGCTTTAAAGGTTAATATTTATGAGGAAATGTAAAGCTTATCAGGAGAATATGCGACAGAAAAACTTATATTTTATATGTTTTTTTTCTGCGTATATATCAATTAACCAATTATTTTAAATATGTTATATAACTTACATTAAATAACTTTACATTTTTTATATTCATATGGATATTAATATAATAATAATCAGAAATACTTACCACTGTAACTGAATTCAATGTAGTCACCTTCATACTCAAATCGTGAACACTAGTCGACCTATCAAATATCCACGTCTTTTTATTGTAGTACGACACAGTTCCATTTTTATTCCACGTGATGTTCACTTTCTTCGTAGTTTCACTAAACCTAAATGGTCCGATTTCTTTAAACTTTGGCTTAATACTGACATTGTGTATGTCGTGAGGATTCGTCCAATTGAAAACGTAGATGTCCAGATATATAGGCAGCGGGTTTTCCTTCCAAGAGTCGAAGAGCTCCGAACCCGGACTTAATTCGAATCCGTTTCTTAGTATCGTTTGGAATAGGGACTGGTTAAGGTTCAGCAGGCCGACGCCAAGGATTAGGCAAATTATCGAAGCACTTATCGAGCATATCTTCTTTGGAGCCAGACATTCTTGCCGTTTTGTCATTTGTGATCGCTGAAAATAAATGGAATATATAAGATAATATCCGCATTACTGATAAATGTTAAGGCTATTTACATAAACATAAATAATGGCGATAAATGGAAATTAATTATATATGTATCCTTTATTTTTAAACTTTAATATCTGGAACAAAGGTATAGTAATAATAATAATAATATATTGAAATAAACCAACACAGTTTGAAGGGTTTCACATTTATTGTTGAACACTGCAACATGTTTCGAATGTTACAATAAATATGAAAGCCTCCCAACTGTGTTGTTTTATTTTAATTTGTTATGGAGTTTCATCATGTATTCGCCTCGTCAATTCAAATAATAATTTGTTGGTGCTCATCACAATACATGTAGGTATACATATAATAGAAAAAAATAGTTAATTACATAGAAGCATTAGATAGTTCAGTAGGTAGGTTTGTGGCTTAGTAAAAATAACACATAAATATATTGTATAATTGAAGATGAATCCTAAGAATAAGTTTTGTTGATCCTGTTTATCTTATTTAATTATAATATTTTTGCAATCAGTTATACTACTAATAACCTCTGTTTTCTTTTTAATTTGTCTGAAAGGGCAAATATGTTATTTCAAAAATTTTCAATTTATTAATTTCCGTGCTTACATATAAACCATATCGATCCATATTCCTAAGTATCATGCCAATGAGAATGATTTTTGAAGTATTATATCAAATAATAGAAAAATCATCCATATTGGGATTTATAAACCCGCGGTTTTATTGATTTGTATTTTTCTTAACAAATTGAACTTTTATTTTTTAAATCAAAATTTTATTTTTATTCACGACTTCAATATTCATAACTACATAAATAGTATGCCATCTGGAGCTAGCAATTAGTTAAATATCATTTTAAATATTAATCATGTCGGGTATTACAATAAAGTGTTAAATTCACAATGGAGTTTTTTATTTTATTATATCTTCAAATACGGTTTCTGATATTATAAGATGTTCATGTACTATTTTAAAAGAAGTCTTGCATCACCCTACTTGTATATCTACAAATAATATTAAATGTAAATTTAAAGCATTTATTATGAATGAAAACTACAATTTTAGACAATTCTTTATTGGTTTTAATTGGACCAAATTATATAGTACCAATGCTGATAACTGGGGATTAGAAGCTTTATATGCACAGATATAATTTGGTATTATCATAAAAATCGTAAAGTCTTTTGCTGGCTCGCTTATTGGACAAAAATTCAACAGCAGAAGAATAAATTCAGTCAATTATATTATAAATAATATATTATTGATCTTAAAATGAAACATCTGGTAAAAAGACACAAAAATCAACAGCTTAACATGCTGTAATAAGACAATTTATATACATTCCTTAAACGAGCTACACACTGAAGTATTTCACTCTATTTAGCTGTTGTTTATCTATGTAAGTAAAAAAAAAACGAATTCCTGAGAAAATGGAATATAATCATAGGATTCTTATTAATATAGTAGAAATTGATTAAATAGTTCGAGAACAATTCTACACAGTTTTTGAATCTAGTACTATTAATAATTAAGAGCATGGCTCTTTTATTAGAAATGTCTCTTTTAATTGAGAATGAGTTGAAAAATTCTATTATTTTAAAAGCTTTTACTGCTCGCGTAAAAATGCTATAAATCATAGTTAAATATTCTGCAGCAGTGTTATTTATTTTTAATCTTATTATAAATAGTAGAGAATTTCTTGTCAAGTAGAAAAGCGTCCGCGTATGCCCATTAAAATAATGTCACAATAATATCACATTACTGCACCCAAATGCACAATCATTACGACATAAACAAGATGAAAAGGAAGTATTTATAAAAAGTCAAAGTAGATCCATTGATACTGTATGCATAACGGAACATTGGTTATTAAAAGAGGAGTTACAATACTGCAAAATAGATAGCTACAGTGTTGCATCTAGCTTTACAAGAACAACATCGTATGCAGGATGTATAATCATGCTCCGAAACTATCTACATTTTAATATGATTCATATTATTGAAAAACTTTCTGTTGAAAATACGTGTGAAGTGTGCGCTATAGATATACCATATTTAAAAATTTGCATTTTATGTATTTATCGTGTCCCTAATTCTAATTTGGATGACTTTATACGAACATTTTCCAAAATCGTTTCAAATACAAAACATCAACATATTATTATAGCGGGTGACTTTAATGTAAAGTTTGGTACTACCGATAGGAATTATTTAGCTTTCAGAGATGTAATATTTTCTTACGGTTATAAATTAACAATACAGGAAAATGCAAGAAAGAACAAGTGTATAGATAATATATTATATAACAAAAATATCTGTGAGAATTTAAAATATTACACCACAATCAGTAAAGCCTAGCTATCTGATCATGACGCACAAATAATTTCATTTGATTTACCCAAATATAACGTCGACAAATATCGAATTTTTCAACCGATTTATGAAATAGGATTGAGTAAAATGAACCAAATACTTGGCGCTACAGATTGGAAATCTATTTATCATTGTAAAAACATTCATATGTGCTTTGAGAATTTTATTTTGATAATGCAGAGAGCGGTTGATGTTGCATTTCCTAAAAGATATGTGAAACTAGGAGGCCATAGGAAAATAGATTGGTTTGATGATGAAAAAAATGCGAGAGAACATAATATTTTTAACTGATGTGAACAATATGCATCCACAACTACATCTAAAAAATCTATCAAAAAATCTACAAAACTGCATAAACTAGCAATTAGAACAAATAAATAAGTAGCTTGGACTGTACTGGAAACATAAAAAAACACTACTTCTACGAATTTATTAATAGACTTCGCTGATCTAATTATTGGTATTGCTTGCAGAATAGAGTTTTATAAAATTATTGATAAACATTTATCCTAGTATCAAATGAACTTAAAATTGAATATTCATCCAGAAATAAAAATGTCCAAAATTATAAATTTTATTCTTTATAAAAGTTGGTGCTTTATCTTAAACATACAAAAAAAGACATTACAAATGACATATGGTTTTAATCAACAAAATATTTAATTTCTTTGAAATTAACACCCTTAACGAAATATTTAATTAAATAACAATCATTCGATGTGATCACCTTCCCTTTCAATACATAAATATATTCTTTTGTTAAAACCTCTGATTACATTTTCAAGAATATTGGGACGATTATTTAAATATCTTACACCATTTCTAATTTTATTTTCCAAATCCTCCAAAGTTTGAACATATCTTGGTTTAAATGCTTTAAACTTATTCGCCGTTAGTACCATATGTACTGTTGACTTTTGCACTCCTAAACTTCTGGCGCATTTTCTAACAGGTATTAGAGGATTTTAAACCACGTTTTGCAAGATATTCAACGAATTCTTCACATTTCTCTTTGGTTTAGTACGTTCTTTTTTAATATATAAAATTCAAATTTTCCGGTCCTTTTAAATTGCTTTAAAATTCTTGACACTTATTAATAACTGATTCTCTTTTCGGGGTGCCTACCGTTAAAAAATTCAGCTACTTCTCTGCAGGTTCAATAGTTATCACCACAAATTAGGACCAACTCTGCTTTGTCTTCTAAAGTTAATCACTCTGCCATAATTTATACAGATACGTCAAAACTGAGAATACTTGATAACATCGCTTAAAAAGTGAAAAAATTATAAAAATTGTTCATTATCTTACAAATATAGCGTAGAATGTCATTTGTTTTGTTGTTTTTGTATGTTTAAGATTAAGCACTAACTTTTATGAGAAATACAATTTTCTGAGAAACTAATAATAAAAAAGTTTCCCATATGTTGCATACTTACGTATACACGTTGTATATATATATATATATATATATATATATATATATATATATATATATATATATATTATCAAAAATGCCATTTACCTTTCGGTGTATATGAGAAGCAAAAATTAGAAGAAGAAGAATTTGCAATTATTTTTATCAATTCTTAAAATCCTTAAAATCAGTTATAAGACATACACGTGAGAACTAAATTCTGTCATCTAAACGAATTTTGAGGATCTTTTTCAGCAGATTTTGCTATTGTCTTTGTTAATTTCTTAAATATCATATATAATTAATTTAAATTAGAACACAGGTATTTCTCAAGCTAGCAAAATAGTTTTACGTCAGGATATCAATGCAGTAAAAATAATTTTACAGCTTATCTTCGATTACTTGGCATTTCTTATATTCATTTAAAAATGTAAATCGTATACCCAAATATTAAGTATGCCAAAGAAAAATATCCATTCGAAAAGAAAATGTTAAAAGGAAGTATATAAAAGTAAATTACAATTATATTTGTCAATTCTTAAAAGCAGTTATGAGAGATGCTCGTAAAAACTATATTCATCGAATGTTGAAGGAAAATTCTACAAAATGTTTAATATATAAGACTTCATGGAGTCATGAATTATAAAGAAACGTTGCTTCTCATACCATAGTCGATGGATTTGCAACTTATTTTCTACAAAGTAAAGGACTTATATATTTTTATTTTTTGCCAAACTTCACAAGTAGCCAATTTTAGATGAAATTATAATCTTGAAATATTTAAAGCGTTTAAAGGCAAAATTGACATTGGAAATTGATCTCATACATTCAATTCTTTTACAAGCTTGTGCTATTGAAATCCTCTAACATATTTTATTAATTTAATATTGCATTTTTACTGTTATTCGAAAAATATTAGAATTGTCTCAAAGTTTAAATTATCAAACAAAATAATCGTAGAAATTTATAAAATTAATTTCCAAGAACTTAAACAACACCTAGCTTAGGAAGCACTTTCGATTTTGATACGTACATTAAAGACTAAACAAAACAACTAATTTAATCACCGTCGTTGAATCCAATATATCTGAACTCCAAACTTGCTCCTGAGTTGTTTTCATTTTTTAATGGTGATATGTGCAAATTAGTTAATTCATCGATAATACTTTATACTGATGGTTTTCATTGACCTATATTCAGAGAGAGTAAAATAAACCTGGACTGTGTGATACTCTAGGATTTGTATACTATTTGTGACTGGTGTGAGGCTAATGAATTTGTTTTAAATATAAAAGGTGCTGTGTAATGTTTGCCCGATAATCTTGTTTAAATTACAAGAAACGTGGTGTAGTGCTGTGTAGGGTTAATAATTTTAAAGGTCTGGGCTGAGTATTGGCTACTAAATTTACTTTTAATTTACACATAAGTAAGATTGTCTTATCATGACTTAAGTTTTATAATTAGAAATAGTAAATAATTTTCCATAGATACATTAAAATTACATTATTATAATGCTTACATACTTAGTAATATGCGCAATTTTTTTCATGCATATTAGTATAATAGAGAGTGTTCATTATAAATTTTATAAAATTCAAAAGGGAAGGGTCCGCCAGTGAAAAGCGAAGATTTTAGATGGAGATAGCGGCTCATGGCGAATTAGTACAAACATCAGTTGCCAATTTGTCATAACCTGCATGGTCTGCCATTTACTTTGCAATGAATCGTTGGGCGGGTGAACTAAGTGACTACGCAGTTAAAGCGTATTATCAAAATATTTTGTTAATAAACAAAATTTCAGATACCGAGCGATAGACAACCCTCGTTCATGAATCAGGTTCATGTTCAAAGAGACACATACAATTACATACCATACTGTGAGATGTACCATATTGGCCAATGGAATTATCAGTTCTTATTTTGCGTGGATGATGAGAATAAAAACTCAGTGATAGTTAATTTGCAGCAATACGTAACAATGATTCATAACTTTCTCATACTATAACTCGTCTGCTTTCTAGAGAATAGATACACCATGTTCTAACAAGAAGGAGCAACAAACGACACTCCCCGTACCTGAATAAATGTGAATACTTGACTCACGGGGCGTTTGATATCTCGAAACGGGGACTTCTTCTTATGGGGACACCTGATCCACCTGATCCACCCAGGATAATACCAGCCCTCAAACAATGCATTCTCTATGAGATTACAGCATTGCAATATGCTGAGAAGTATTATGCCAAACGTTAAGTCACGACTCCAAGAATGTTTAAATATCAACGGAAGACATTTAGGGGATGTAGTGTTCAAAAAATAATTGTAAAATAAATGGTTACTATTGTATTTTCCATTTATATTTTATAAAATGTCAAACAAAGTCTTTCACAATAAAATTATTTAGGAAATCTTTTCGTTTCACTAACAGACCCTATATATAAAATATAAGAAATATTTTGACAAAACAATTATTTACACCAGTGAGATGGAAATGGCAACACCAAGAAAAGGAAGGCTACTTTTACGAAACTAAGCACAAACTTTGAACTATTAAAATATTAAAATTTATTAAAATTTCATTCATATGTATCATAAAAGACCTGCCAAATAAATTATGACCATGACTTATCTGGCAGGTCTTTTAATTTTTTTTAACAATTTTATCAGGTGTATAATTTGCAAAATTGTGTTCGTTTATTTGCGGGTTTTTACACAATAGGAACTGGGAGACAAAGAACAATAAATGAAGTTCAAGACCGTCACCATCGACTTATTACGATAGACCGATTCTTCAGTACCAGATCAATTACTGAATCAGAACTTTCCATTTACAATTCTACTGACCACATATTGTGTTACTACTAATGGCTTAACACTGACAGCAACATTTGGAGTGGTGTAGGCGCAACTGCACTAAAACCTAAATTAATGATGAATCCCGATTCTGTTGAGGGATGAATAATATCTGTATGATACTTAAACGTGGGCAATGTCACAACAAGGACTTGTCTGATAAGAGGCCTGTATTGATATTTGTATTGGATGCTATAACTTATGGAAGTAGGTCTCGTTTATGGATAAGGTTATAGAACCCCATATTCCGCAGTTTCTTTAACAGTTGTATGACACACTTTTCCAGCAAGACAATGTCAGTGTCCATATTTCAAAAGTTTATATGGACTGATTTGGGCAGAATAATTTTATTATTTTACAATGAATCCCTTGATTAATTGAGTTGAAGAAATTGCAATATCCAGGGGTAAAATCTTAGAGTTGCTAAGACCTGGCACAAATACAGTAAAAGTACATACACCGCTAACAGTGGACATATTTGGAATAATAAGATCGCTGATGGCATTTAGATTAACTAAAGGAACCAAAGACTATATTGTTGTAGGTCCTGATTCAGGCAAGATTGTAATCTTAATCTTGCTGCTTAAAATACATTCGAGAAGATTCAGCAAGAGACATTTGGAAAATCAGGATGTCGTAGGATAATTTTAGGACAGTATTTTGCCTTTGACCCAAAGGGCATTATTGGAGCAATTGAAAGTCAAAAACTAGTTATATTGTAAATAGCCCATTGAGCATGTATGGATAATTATGGGGAGAAGTTTAAAAGACATCCTCCGTAGAGGAAGCTCTTTAGCACGAATTACTGTTTGTTTGGAATACAATACCTCAAGAGATTATCCACCATCTGCTAAAAATGTGTCTACAAAGATTACCAACCCATTATTAATAAAAATATGTTTTTTTTTTGGTTCATTTCGAATGTTAGTCGATTAATATATTTTAATATATAAATAGATAAACGTTTGTGCCTAGCATAAGGTAAAATACTATTGCGATGTATTTGTTACATATATAAACAAACATTAATGATAATATATTGATTTTATTTACATCAATATATTATCATTAATGTTTGTTTATATATGTAACAAATACATCGCAATAGTATTTTACCTTATGCTAGGCACAAACGTTTATCTATTTATATATTAAAATATATTAATCGACTAACATTCGAAATGAACCAAAAAAAAAATAATAATAATAGTATTCGGTACACTTAGTCGTAATTTGCTAATTAAACGTTAGTATGTGTACGGCGTTGATAAAAGTATTATATCAGCACTATTATCTTGCTTAATTAATGGAATCTTTAATAAATATAAATATGCTCGGAAAATCATGCAATTGAATGCTGTTAGTTTCTTGATTAATTCTATTGTGTTGTTCTTGTTATTTTTTTAGCATAAAAACAAGAAATGTTTGCATTAGTAAAATTGATGCTTGGAAAGAAAATATTTAATTTTGAATTTAATCTATTAATTTCTTTATCCTAATTTTATTCTTGGTTCGCTTTTCTAGATTATGTAGAAAATTATCATCTGATGAAGAAAAAGACGCTTTCTTTCAGTGGTTTTATAACATGTGTTATTAAATTTTCCCATTATGAAGATTATGTGTTTTTTAGTTTTATCTATTGGAATTAAACGATTAATTAAAATTTCTTCTAGGATGTGCATCGTTTCTTGTAATAAAAATAATACCTCGTTTATAATTGGTTTGACTTTTAATTTCTCTTAGTTTGTCAATAAGGTGTATTGAAATCCCAATTGAAACAACGTTATTTAAGCTAGGGGGAAATTTATATTGAAGTCTAAATTAATTGCCCAGTTTATGGATTTTCGGCAAACCTAAGTAATAAAATCTTAAAGACTCCACGCTATATCGAGTACCTTCATTAAAAAGTAACCATTATAATGAAAGGAACTAAAATTGATAAAAACGTACCTTATGAATAGGATACAGTACGTGAAAGAAAATGGCACAGAAGGTCAACTGCTAGAAGCCGAATATGGAATACCTCAAGGAGGCAACTTACCGCCTATATTGTATAACATATATACAAATGACCTCATGGAACTGAACATGAACGGAAAGCTATACATACATGCCGACGACACCTGTACAGTCTATTTCGGAGAAAGCTACTATGATATACAAAATAATAAATGGTGATATGAAGATATTAGAAAATTGCTACTTCAATAACTAATTGACAATTAATGAAACAGAAACAGAATACATGATATTTAATAGCTCAAGTTAATTCGTCTAAGTTATGTGTTTACTATCTCGAAACCTATTCATTGGCTTTTTGAGCATTCCCTTGTATATTGAAAAAAGTCATATATCATTCCTATTTATAAGAAAAATTGAAAAAAATTGGTGGATAATTATCGTGGAGTTACTATCCAGTCTATGATTCCTAAGATGCTTGATAAAATTGTTTCTACTCAATTGCGTTGGATAAGCCGAAGTATTATTATGGATAATCAGCATGGTTTTATTGAAGGTCGATCTAAAACTTCAAATTTATTATGTTATCAGAAATGTATTATTGATAGTTTTTCTTATAGTAAACAAGTACACGCAGTACACACAGACTTTTCAAAGGAATTCGACCGGGTAGATCATAATATAATAATTGCTAAGTTGAATGCCTAGGGATTTAGTTTAAACATAATTAATTTGGATTTGGATTTATTGGATACGCTCTTTTCTTTCTTGTCGTGTACAAATGGTGAAGATAAATAATTGCATGCGATATTAATGTACTTTCAGGTGTACCACAGGAAACGCATGTAGGCCCTTTATTGTTCTTGTTTTTTGTTAACGACTTATGTCATTCGTTTGATTATTGTAAATCATTAATGTTCGCGGATGATTTAAAGGTATTCCATGCTATTGACAAATGTAAATAACTGCAGAGAACTTCAATGCGACTTGTGTAGGTTACATGATTGTTGTTTGAAGAATAACTTGTTTCTGAATATATCTAAATGTAATAAATTTCTTTTACGATAAAATCATCTCTAGTTAATTTTAACTACAAAATCAATAACGAAGCATTCGAAAGAGTTTCTACTATTAAAGACCTTGGAGTGATATTCGAATCTAAATTATCTTACGCAGCCCATATTAAGAGCTCTATTTAGATTACCTGTAGTGCGAACTAATCATGAACTAAATAGTCCAATATATAGACTTATGTCTTTCGCAAATGAATTAAACTCATATGATAATGTTAATTTAATTGGTTATACCTTCAGTAATTTCAAAACTGAATTGAAAAAGGTAATACTGCACTTTTAATGGGCATTTTTTTTTAATACTTTAATTTTATATTATTTAATTGTTCTTTAACAAAATGTGGCTAAATATTTTAATGAGGCAACTTACAAATAATATATGTTATGTGCTTTTAATCATCAACAAAAAAGTAAACTGCAAATAATTTAATTAAGTTAAAATTTTTGATATTAAAACCATAAACATAAAATAACACATACCTTTTAAACCGACGTTTAACACTATTTTAGTTGAGGAAACTCAATAACACTCAGAATTATATTAAATATAACTGATAAAAATTACCTTTATTTATAATCACTAAACACACTGCTCATGTTCATAGGCTATTAACTATACAATAATTGCACAGTTCCAATTATGCTAATAGGCCTAATATGCAAATTTATTCACCTGTAAACTGTTGACACATTGAAGATGTTCACCGAAGTAAACACGAGATTCGTTACATTTTGTCGTTCAACTTATCACCTGTTATCAATGTACTTTGACGATACTATGGAACAGACTAGATCCAATTACAACGCTCGAAATGTTCTGGCCTACCAATAGTCCACGGATTATCACTATTGTGCTCTTATCATATTGTGTCGGGTTCATGGTTTGAATAAGAATCATTGAACTTATTAATGTTTCTAATATCAACACTTTAATTAATGTTCATTAAATGTATACAATTGAATGTGTATTTAATAAAAATATATATTTGAGCGACTTTAATATAATATTGCCATATCGTAATCTTGGAATAATTAAGATATTTTAAACATTAATACATAAACACAAAACGGATAGAAATTAATAATGAGAACAGTTGTTGTGATAACCTATATCGTTTAATGGTGATATATATGTATATTAATTACATTGGCAATAAATATTATCATATATTGATATGAAAAAAAAAAATATATATATATATATATATATACAGAAACCTTCATAATTGGGCCAATTACATTTTTATATTGTCTACGGTAAAAATTATGATTATATTATTATTATTGTTATTATTAGATTTTTCTACTAACGTATCAATTTTAATAAATCGATAACGCACTTCCCGATTTTAATATTCTTCTATTTTTTTTTAAATTTATAGTCTCAAGCAACCCTTCATATCTTATTTAAATTACCTTAAATAAATGACAAACTTCAATGATGAAACGCGAACTGTATTAAATCACTAGGATATATAAAGTCTGACTGTTTTGTGAAATGAGTTTTCGATTAATGTAAACTTATCTTATATAAGAACGTTATGGTTGAACATGTTGTCCTCGACAAAGCTTCTAATTTTTAATTATACTACAACTTAATCAAATATTGTATAGTATAGGCACTTTTTTACAGTCTAAGAGAATTATGATTATACGACATATAAATATTTCATTGATAGTTTTTACTACTTCACGATAGAATATTTTATGTCTAAAAAAATGACTTAAACAAAAATTTGAATATATTATTTCATAAGACTGTTGTTTATTGAAAATTCATCTTGACTTTTTATTAGTTTAAGTAAAAACATTTTTATAATTTTTAAAAACTGCTAACAATATTTTTGTCATTGCTCCGTTGTAGCGAGGTTTTTTGAATTATACAAATATGTTAACTGTATTGTTAAAAAATCATTAGAATGGCCTTAATTAATGAAAATTAAAAATTAAGGTGTATAACAGAAACTATATATAATCTTTCTTGTGCATTGTACGTCAGACGCATGAACAGTTCTTGTATTATTTCTCGGTTATCTAATTTAAAATATCGTTTACCATGAATGGCTATTTTATTAGAATATATATCTACTTGTCAATTGTTCAATATAACTTCTATCTATGCAGTGCTAAGGCAGACACGAGGTTGATTTATTATCTTATCATTAAAAGAAGGTCTATTTAGTGAAATTAAATAAGAAAGTGAATTACGATAATCTCGTTTAAGTTAGTATCGAAAGTATATCAAATTTGCTTCTGAATAAAATGCTAGATAATTTGTATAATATTTTACTGTTTTTCTATGACAAATTTACAAAGCAATTACAATTAAAGACAGGATGTGTTATCAACAGTTGTGTAGACTTTTGTAGTTTACAATACGTAGTAATAATTAATCAATATTTCATAAAACGCAGGAAGTGTAAGGGAGTTAAAAAACATTACATAAACCAAGGAAATCATTGATTTTGTTACTGCAACTATAAAACTATAACAATATCTTGGATAGATTAGCTATGCAAATGTTTCTGAATGGATTGAATGATAAAGAAACAAAGTAGCTTGTTAATACTTCTTGGTAATATTGAATAAGTTTACACTCAGACTTATATAATTAACTTTCACTTTCTTCACAGTTTATTTATGTTAATAACTGTAAAGTGAACTCTAACGTGTATTATTTCGTCACGAAAAGTTCAACAACAGGAAGATTAGGAACTGCAACAGGAGAATTTGCTTCTATATCATATTTACATCAAATCTTATATAAAGATAAATTATTGTTGCAATCGGCATTATGAATACTAAAGAATTTCAAGAATAGAATCTGATGACGCAAAAGTGTTAAAACAATTGCAAAAAATATATAGACTCTGGGTAATCCATCAGAAGTATTGGTTACAGACAGAAGCGTAATGACGTCGTCCC
Organism: Ontholestes murinus; assembly: GCA_963969525.1. Classification (NCBI taxonomy): domain Eukaryota; kingdom Metazoa; phylum Arthropoda; class Insecta; order Coleoptera; family Staphylinidae; genus Ontholestes; species Ontholestes murinus. Next base: position 21,113,250 of record OZ018393.1, read on the forward strand.
AGATCATGAGGTTTAATTGCTATTCCTAACTTTTGTTCTTATATATAAGAACATACTAATTATAATAATAAGCACTATTATTCTGTACATGCGATGACGAGAATTTTGCTGGGTTATTGTACTCCTGCTTAAATTAACTATTCTAGAAAACCTTTCTGGCATACCTCGACGATATAATCATAAGGGAAAAAAAGATTCGATGAACAGATGAAAAATTTAAATAATGTACTTTAATTATGGCTTTCGGATTAAAGTTCAGTATTTAGGATACTATGTTCAAAGAATTTTGACAGTTGAATGGAGTTTATAGAGTTGAGTCTTAAGTAATCAATAATTATATATTCACCATTTTTTCTATTGTTTGCCATCTTTCGGGTAACATTATGATGCCACATTCAAAGAACTTCTGGAAGTTAACAGCAAAAAAATGAAGAAAGTGCTGTTTGGCACTATCGCATTGTCATGGTATATTACAAGACCCTAACAATTTTCCAATTCCGGCCCCTTTTCGTTGATGGCTTCATTTAATTTGTCCAATTAGCATCAGTACACAACCGCAAGGAAAGTTTGGTTTTGTGGTTGCAGCTCAAATTGCCAAATTGAGAGCATAATCTTCATTTGATGGATATTTGCCTTCAACGTGGTTTCAACTTGTCCACCAGCCTTGTACCGTGATCGTTTTTGAATGACGTTGTCGTAAATGATTTACTTCTCATCACCAGTGACAATACTTTTGAAAGATGTGCTAGTTTTGTTGGTTTGCAAGAGCTTGTCACAGGTGTTTATACGATTTGTTAACTAAATTTCTTTGAGTCCATTTGGAAACCAAATAGTGGGTTTATGTTGAATTAAGAACAGTGAAGTAAATAAATGTTCATTGTGCTTCAGCTGGCACAAACCTTTTGTCAATATATCATCAGTCGTCTCTGCTGCAAGTAAATAAGATATACTAACGCCAATTATTTTTAAACCCATTTGCAATCCACTACACAACCTGTTCTTAGTGGTTCTGTTAGATTCCCTCCGAAGAAATACACCTTGTCGTGGTGGGGTGGCTCAAAATTCAATCCGCTATGACCTCGGATAGAGAGAGTGGATAGTCTTTTGCTAAGTGACTCATTATAATATTGAAGTGGGAGCTCCCCTTCTTTAAAGTCACACTATGAACTATCGTCCTCTCTTGGACAAACTCTTCGATCTTTTTTCAGCCCCTGATCCTCCTTGAGGGATAGGCCAAAATTCTTCCATTTAGCCTCGCCATATCCCGGCTGTAGTATCATGGTATGGGGATTGCACGATTTGGTAAATACTCAGGTCGGCGGAAGCGAACATTGGGTATGAGTGAGTCGTGTACGATGAAGCTAAAGCCGCAAGCACCAAAAGGAGTCGATGTCTCCATGACGGGAGGTGCAGGTAGCCAGGTAGCAAGTAAAATGCAGGTGAGGCTTCTGGAGGTACACAGGCAATTAGATAAGGTCGCGAGGGATCTTGTCAATCTGCCCCGCGGAAACCCTAATATAAAGATAGAAATAAAATAAGGAAAACGTGTACTTAGGAACCAGGCGCGAAGAGCGATCGAGGGAGGGTGGGTAAAATGGGCGCTGCGGCGGGCAGCGTCAGGATTATGGCGGATACCGGTACCCAGACGGATGTTGCGGATATGCGAGGAGCAATCGAGACCATAGGGGGCAAAAAGGGCGCGGAGGCCAGGACCCAGACGGAGAAAGGGAGAGAAGATGAGAAGACACCTCGTGATAATAATCTACAAAAATTAATTGCGAAGGTAGTCAAAATTGTGGAATGGATCGACAGAAATAAGGGAAAGGGGTCTGTAGCATCGAAGGCACCGGCGGTCTTCAAGGGTACAGATCCCTCACAGGCCGCAGGGGGATCGGGGCAGGCAACTAAGGGGCCCGGTACGGATACCTGGACCTTAGTGACAGGGAGAGATGCTAAGGGTGGTCCCCGCATACCCGTAGCTAAAGTTCATAATAATAGGTAGACTAACCCCACAGCATTCGACCCAAGCCCATCAAGCTAATGACCAATACGGGAGGGAAAAAATATAGCGAAGAGGCGTCAAGATGAGAGTGGCCAAGGGACGAAGAACTAGGCTTGTTTCGTTTGCTAAGCGTACCCTAGCGGTCAATAGTGTGTTCGAGCTGAAGAGTGGGGAAGAGGGAACCGAGCTAATCAAGGACATTGCTAGGGTGGTCGGTGTGAATAATGTTAAAGTGACGATTAAGAGCAATGCAGGGCAACGAAGGGCGAGATAATCGAAAAAGTGGTCGAGTGCATTGGAGCACAGGCTGAGCTGATCAAAGTGGTTTAGGTAAGAAGTGCTCGAGGTGGTTTTCCAAGGGCCGATAGAAGTGGATACATTGGGGAATCAGGGTAATTAAGAAGTTAGGGCATTGGGTAAAAAATGCAATACCATCGGTGCCCTAGTAATAGTGGAGTGGCTCGCTAGAGCTCAGCTGAGCCTCAAACACGTAAGATAGTGTGCAGATTTATCGGTTGTGGTCGTGCACCCGTGCACCCTTTAGTGGCACAAATTTTCAAAAAAAAATTTCAGGCATGTACATTATAAAAGAACTCTGCCTTTTCTTTCATGGCCATCCTCCAGGAATCGTTTTTTGGTCGTGATAGTCCTTTACTCACAGTAAGGGGATGATCAAATCCTAGAGTTTTATTTCTTGCACATAGATACGTTACATAGTTCTCAACCGTTTCGGTTTGGGTCTATTGGCTGACCTTCTTACTACTTCTGTATTATCTTCATTTTTTACCTGAAGTGTTTCTTCATCATCTGGGGTTTGTTCTTTTGAAGTATCTTGTTGGTTTTCAAAGTTAGCTCCCATTGAATATAATTACAACATACATCATACATATATCATTTAGTGTGATCACGTCCAAAAGAATCATATTTCTGAATTTCTTATCACATTTAGTCCTCTGCACTTTTGAATGTGCACCATGGCTTGGCTTCCAAAATTCTTATGTGGCCTTTATTCCTGAACAAATTGATATGTTACTTAGATATGAGGCAGTATCCACATCCAAAAACTTTTTTCAAGATTCGCATCGGAAAGAAAATATCTTGTAATCAAGTTCCTTTGATTCTCTCTGATTCGAGGTTTCTTCCTAATTGTATGGTGCTCTTATTCGGTGTATTATGCCATGATCCTCCAAAAACTTCTGGAATTCTTTATTACATAATTCGATTTTTCTATCAAATCGTAGAATCTTAATTTTTTTTCTTGCTGGTTTTTCACTGCAATTGTATATATAAACATATACCATCCTAAAAAATGATAAAATATTTCAATCCTCCAATAGACTTGTTTTACATTTGGCCGCACAAGTCTGTTTGAATGATATGGAGTATTGCTTTTGGTCTGGAGCTTTGCCTGTTGAAGGGTAATATCGGCTGCTTACCTTCACAATAAACCATCCAGTTTTTGATGCTAAGGTTAACATCGTCTGTAAACTGTATTCTGGTTACCGTACCGTTTCTCATCTTGTTTAAATCTAATGAATTTATGTGCCCAAGTCATATGTCTTTTGATACATTATTTGCAGTAGCTAGCAAGCACTTACATTATATATACATTTTGAATAATTTCAGATACACCAACTAGTACACTATTTGTAGTAAAAATGTTGCAGGATTTGGATTTTTTTGCGAAGTTGACTGAATTTCTATTGTTTATAAGTTTGATATTTTTGATAACTACCCTATGACTGACATTATTTACGACTGTTGTTAAATCAATGTCTCCCAGACATGTGATTGTGTCACCTTCTTAACAGGATAGTTTAAATGGGTCGACTGGTACATGGATTCAGGGTTCAGTTTTCATCTTGCCCCGAGTGAACAATTTATGAACAAAAAGTAATATGATTGTAGTGTTCGGGATATTACAGTGGCAAAATCATATGACTTGTTGTTCATAAATTGTTCACTCGTGGCAAGATGAAAATTGGACCCTAAATCCACGTACCAGTCGACCCATCTAAACTATCCTGTTAAGAAGGTGATACTAAAAGCATTCACTTCTCCATTTCTTGAATCGGTTAGGTTATTCTTTGAATAATTATTCTTAGTGCAATGACTTTTAAAATATCCAATTTGTTTAGATTGGTGTCATCTTATTTCCTTCTTGTCGTTGTCACTAGGTGTCGTCTTTGGCGTAAAAGTGTAACCAACCTGCTTTTCTTCTTGTTACTAAACCGTGTGACAGTGAGCGCGCTTCCTTTCCCTGCGCCATCTGTCTTCATATCCAGTAACTTGGACTTAATGGCGTATGTGCAGAATGCTTTATTATCAGAGAACATCTTTTAAACAAACCTTCTAGTAGGAGCGTCCCTTTCCACACATTATCAATGTTAAATTCGATATATTTTAATTTCTGGCCCTTTTTCACCATTTGGTTTACACATTCCGTCATGGATCGCAGTCTTCTAAACGAACAGTAATTAACTTGCGGATCAAACTCACTCTTCGTGTAAACCCTGAATCATGGAATAATTTTTTGAAATGGTTCCACAATGCTTTCGTCGTCTTCTGATTAATATGAACGTAAAAGGATGAATCGATAGATAAGGTTAACTTGGCTTTCACTTTTGCATCGTCTACCGTCTTCTCATCCTTGAGGTACTTTTTTAAACCTTTCAATATCAGAAATGTATATTCTGCACCTGTTTGATGATATATATGTTAAAAAAAATTGAAAATCAACCACTTATTATTAATTTTAAAGTTTTCTATAGCAAATGCGCAATCGTTGTAATTTTTTCTTCGTTTCAACTTGGAAATGCTCAACATATAGTTTCTAGCCATCTAGTTCCCAGGTACTGTAACTCTCTTACTAAAACAAAAACCGAGCCCCAAAGACACCGACGAGTCCAAAGAATTACAAAATATAACATTTCTTCCGTACATACGAGGTACGACAGAAAAAATCTCTAAAATACTAAAAAGACATAATATCAAATCAATTTTTACCACTACGCATAAAATTGGACAATTCCTTAGTTCCCCAAAAGACATAATTCCCCTTGAAAATCAATTCCCTGTGCCGATTGTAATAAAGTTTATATCGGACAAACCAACAGACGTATGAATGTACGGCGAGACGAACATATCAGAGCCGTTGAAAAAGATCTACCATCCTCATCTCTAGCCGAACATTCCAAATCCACCGGACACAAGATAAATTTCTACCACACGACTTCCATCGCAGCATTAGACCATTTCACGAAAATCTCAATAAGCGCGACGACGCCCAACGACTACCCCCCACTTGGAAATCCATTTTATGCAAAATGCATAACTCTTCACCCGCTCCACAGATTTCAATCCCCACAGGTACCACCAACGTAATCCCGGTTAATCCGACCGGCCCGATTACCAAACGTGAACCGCCAACACCGCAGGTATAAATAGCGCAGTTCCACTTAGCACGATCGCAGCTCCCCATCGAACACCGCCTGAAGAAGACCAATGCGACTTGGTCGAAACGTTGCAAATCGGTTCTTTTCAGAACCATCAAAACTTGCAAATTCGAAGATTAAAGCCGAACATTGACAATGTACATATATATATATATATATATATATAACAAAAATATAGCATGTTATAATATATAGTTAGATAAAGACATATAGTAATTTATTCAAACATTCGCATTAAAAAAACAATCGTGTCTTTTTGTGTCGCCATGACGGCGATAACGCAGTCAAATATTTCTGAAATATAAGCTAGATAAATTCACTTGTACATCGTTATCACGAATTTATCGTTGATTAGATTGTAGCAAGGAAAACCAATTCCAACTAATTGCGGATAAAATTATTTACCTATACTAGCTATTTTCCACAACAAATAAATATCCAAATACCTTTAAAATACGTGAATTTAAAGTCAAGAAACCAAAAAACCAGAAACAACGATTATAAAACTAATATAATACTCACAGAAGGATAATATACTTATTGGATTGATGTGGTTGTTGCTTGGTGGAACGACATAAATTAATTAAACACTTTCATATTTTTTTTAGAATTAATCATATTGAATGCTTAATTTTAATTAATATTTATTGCTTGAGTACATGAGCTCAATCAACACTATCACCACGCGCTTGTCTATAATGTTTCTCATAATTATGATATACTGTAGTGGAAAATTCAATTCTAGACACATATATACGCAAAAAGCATAATTTAAAAATGTTTGCTCAATTAAACAATTAATTAATTTCTAATTGTTACTATGAACATCTAATACAGTAAATAACTAGTTATTTTTAGCATGTCTAGTCGTGTCAAGTTTATATATTTATATATATATATATATATATATATATATATATATATATATATATATATATATATATATATATATATATATTCGTCTAAGCGAAATGTAAGTAGCAATAAAAGATATCAATTTATTTTGCTTAAGTCCTCTATATTGTTATGACAGAGGTAACGTTTCGCATACCAAAATGTATGCTTCTTCAGAGCTTGTAAACAATTATGAGTAATTGAGACATGCCAAAAGCAGGCTTTTTATTTGTCGTGATATCGCTTTTGAACGCGTTTTGAAAATTGAACATCAAAGTTATGACATAGCTGCAGTGATGAGCTATAATAAAACGAAACGCGTGTCTGCGGATTGTTATATCAATTCCATGACGTGGTTGGGGAACGATGACATCACAGAAATCATACATTGTGCTTAATAAAATTTCAGACATATAACGCAATTAAGAATTTTTTAATTCAATAATTGGCGGTGCTTTACTACGAAGAGTAGTGGTTTTAACTGTTAGTTGGTAGTTTTTACATTGTAATAATGTAAAACTGCGGTGCAGAAACGCTCTAAATAATTAATCCTAATTATTACTTTTATTTCACTTTTAAAAATAATTGTGCGGGAAAGGATTAAAATATTGAGGCAATACTATTTTTCAATTTAAACATTAGTACTATAAAAATACATTAATAACATTCAAAGCCATATTATTAATTCAATTTACATACCTTTACGATGATATACTACCATACTTTTTTTAAAACACAATTAAGATCAATTTTGTTTTTGTAATAAAACGCTTAAATAAAAGACAACGCGATCTTCCACTATAAATTAGCTCTACATTGCGGGAATGTAAAAGCAAAAATAATTTTCTACGGCCTTGCATACAGTTTCTTATCATATTTTATCACAAATATTACTCTCATGCCAGTTTTTGCGCTCATTAATGTCTCTACGTAAACTCGTAGCCTGCATTTAAAGCGTTTTTTTACTTAAACATGAATTTAACCAATTTTCATTCAAGTATAGACTTAGTGAACTCTAAAATTTTAAATATTTATCTTTGTTGTTACTTAAAACATGAATATTTTGTGGTATTTTTTGGAAATATACAACAAATTTTGTTCTGCTATTGGATTAATGTAAAAAAACTTTGTTTTATAGCTGCATTATTTGTTTTGTGTTAATTTTTTAAGCAAATATATTCTATATTTCTATAATACTTACAAATTTACACACGCATTATTTGTTCTTTTAAGCTTTAAGTTAGTATGGCTATATTTTAACTTACAATAATTTCTGTTTTCACAATAGTTCCCCCTTTTTTATGAAATTGTATATTATTTACCTGAGTGCTTATTTACCTTAACTACTTAAGATAAATGATGTTTGTTTAATGTGAAATAAAAACTTATATGCCAATAATTATATAACATCACTTCGTACGTTCTAAACACTTATAGTAAACTATAAAAATATGCAATCTCTGAACGTTCATTTTAGTTAGAGTTATTTAAATTTATTTACTTTATTCAATAACACGAACACGAAGGAACATGAGTTGTTTATTCATAAAATTACAATATGAATAAAAAAATATTGTTTTATTTTAAAAGAGATCTATGTTTTCTTCAAAAACGAAATCTTTATATAAAAGAATGGTTGCGACCGTGGTACTACTTGGTAATCCATACTTACACTGAATTGAAAAATTCACTATGTTTATCCACAAATAATAATAATAATAATGTGTGGTTAAATCAGATCTGGAGCCACTATTGAAAATTGCAACTAAAACCTACGCTTCCAGAACTCCGAAAATATGCCGGAGCTAAGTGATATAGTAAAAATAGCGTGGTTAGGCTTTGGAAGCATACAGGTATAATCTTTCAGGAAATAATCAGTGATCTCATCAGGGCCTACACTTGATGTCTCAGGGTGAAGGGTGGAATTCTATTAAATATGTCATTCATAGTTAAACTTAAATTATTGAATCTATATAAGCAAACATATACAAATTTATGTGGATGTCATTCGAAGTAACGTAAACTATTTAATACAAAGGTTATTTACTAAATTTATGTGTTTCGATCTTTTCCAAAATGGTCTTTCACTCATAGTCTGACTTTCTTCTAGTAATTGGACATTCCATTACAATATTAAATTATAAATATTACATGTGACAATATAGAATCATTTCTTGACTTAGTTTCTCATGTAACTCAGTGTGAAACATTTTGTAAT